>JAFVLL020043636.1:0-21561 GCA_021397915.2 Tor tambroides
ATTTATTTTCTGTATACTTTTATTTTTGGACTTATAATAAAGTCAACTAATTGTATGCGAGAGAGTCAGTGGTAATATCGATGTGTTCCTATTGGTTAGAGTTAGAGTATCTCAGCTTAGCCTGACAGTTAGCCTGCATCTGACCAGTTTAGTTTCTCAGCATAAGTTGCCACAGTGACTGAGCTTGAGCTATGGTAATTTTGCTTTCGGAAACCAAATCAAGTGAAAGTCAAAATTACTGAAAAAAGCCTGGCTTATTGGTAAACTAGTTTGAGAGAGAGCAGCCTGCAGACTAGTTTTATGAAACAGCCCCCAGGATTACTCGAAACTTCCAAACAGGTGTGAGTTGGAGCTAAACTCTGCAGATCTATGGCCCTCCAGGAATTGAGTTTGAGACCACTGACTTAAAGAATATTTAAACTTAAATGGCTGATCTAGTTTGAACCTGCTGGTGTGGTCATAGGCATCAAATGACCATGAAACCACTTGATATTTCTTCCAATTTGACCTAATAAAAATGTTACAAGACGTTCAATAATGTTCATTTAAATATTCTTCACCCATTCAGTTTGCGATCTTGAGCAATGTTTTATGAAGAAATGTGATGTGGGATTTAAGTTAAATAAAACTGAAGAAAGTTGCTGTTCCTGTGGTAAGTCTCAACTTTTCTTAATGATTCCTACTCAAATATCATTGCTGTTTGTCAACACTCTTTTGTATTTTCCAAGAAAGCAATTTTTACAAAGAAATTAATTTTTTTTTTCCTCTGCAAAACTGCAACTTTTTAAAAGAATAGCTTGCATCAAAAACATATTTCTCTCATCATTTACTTTTTATCATTCCAGTATAACTGTGAGGTGTTGTGAAAAACTGTTAACTGTGAAAAACTGGTCAGTCTGTATTGGTCAGTTTTGTGAATGCAGTTGAAATGATTGTGGACTAGGTGGTGGTGGTTGTTGTTGTTGTTGTTGTTGTTGTTGTTGTTGTTTGTTTCAAGATAAATACAAAAGCACCATCAATGTGTCACATGACATGTAGTCCATATGGCTATACTAATTTGAACCAATTAGAATTTCTTCAGTAGTATCATATGACTGCAGCAGACTTGGAATATGGCATGTAACGTGTTTAGACCACTTTAATGTTAAAATCATGGTGAATTTGCTTTGTTTCTGAAGTTTTAAAGCTTAGCCATTTTTCAGAGTTGTAATAAAGTGCATTCTTTTCTCCTTTTGTGCTCCATGATGACAGAATTTTCATTTTTGGGTGAAGTTTCACAATAAGCCATTTTTTGCAATTTTTTTTTAATGTTTTTTTTTATTTATTTATTTATTTTTTTGTTTATTTTAGTGTCTAAAGATGTCTGTGTGTACAATAACACTGAATACAAGGTGAGCTGCTAAGTTTATATTTTCGTATTAAGACTCTAAAATTAAGCAAAGTGTTCCTCAAATCTTGCCCTGTAGGGCCAATTCGCTGCAGAGTTTAGCTCCAAACCTGATCAAACTCACCTACCTGTGATTTTCTAATGACCCTGAAGACATTGATTAGCATGCTCAGGAGTGTTTGACTGGGGTTAGCGCTAAACTCTGTAGGAAAGTGGATCTCATGGGCCAGATTTGAGGATCCCAAATGATAATTTTTGTACGAAGTTGATCAAGTTTTTGTATTTGTATTTTATTCACGTCATCAAACAGTGAATCTGCTCTGTTCTTCAATGGAGTCTGTCTGTCTTTTGTTAGGTTGGAGAAGTCCACCATTACACATGTGAAACTATTACTTGCCGTCAAATTAATGGCTCATTTGTGACTGAGAAGGACAACATAGAATGCCGTTACTCGAGTTCACATGACTGTGACCGTGTAAGTAGAATCTGTAATTCCACACATGACATACTTGTTCTGTATGTATTTGGCTGTTGCTTTCATACTACAGATTTTCTGATATCTTTCTGGTTTTCTGCATTGTCTTTTTAACATCACCTCTTACTTCTCAACTCTCAAATGTAAAGTTTCTAATTTGAAAATGCATTAAAAGGTGCCATTGGATTATTAAAACTACTGTATAAACTTGTTTGTTTTTGCATTCCAAGGGGTTTGAATATGTGAAAAAAGAAGGAGAGTGCTGTGGATCATGTAGACAAGATGCCTGTATTTATGTTGCACCAGACAACACCACACATGTTGTCAAGGTACATTCTCAAACTTTTCTTCATTCTTTTAGTTCATCAGACAATGAATCTGCTGTGTTCTTCAATCCTCATGGAGTTGGTCTGTTTTTTGTCAGATTGGAGAAGTCTTCAGGTACAAATGTGAAAATGTTACCTGTCGCGAAATTAATAGCTCGTTTGTGACTGAGAAGAGCTCTGAGAAGTGTTCTGGTCCATTTGACTGTAGACTTGTAAGTAAAATCACTAGCTTAAACTACACACAATACACACTTTTCTATGTACTTTGTATTGCTGCCAGTTCCTGAAGTACTATGATGGTGATTTTTACAGTGGTGATGTTACCTCCTTGTTTACCAGTGACACTGTGGCTCGCTGACCAATGGCAATCATCCTGATTCTCCTTACTATTTTATTTGGGACTGATGTCACTGTAGATCTTCTCAAATTTAGCTATACTTCCTGTACAGCCTCTCTCACAGGGCTCAATACTGCGACTAAATTGGTCGCAAATGTAAAAAAACTCCAGATTTCTAACAATAATGTAAAATCTACTCGCTGTTGGCAACAGTCACAAACCATGTGTGCCTCCACAACTGGTTTTTATCATAGATTATCTCATGACCCTGTTGAAAAAATCAGCATATGCTGGTTAGGTATGTTTTGAAGCATGGCTGCTGGTTTAAGCTGGCCCAGCTGGTCATGAGCTGGTTTAAAGCCCGAGACACACTGCACAATTTTAGCAATCCTATAAGATCATTGCATGTCACACTGTGCGACATGGATCTAATAAACTTGGCTACGACATGTCGTCGTCGTCGTCGTCGTCGTCGTCGTCATCATCATACAGTCTATACACCTATTGACTCGTAGGCTACGACGCACGTTTCTATAGAATAATAAAACGTCATCAGCATGCACTAGTGGTAAACAAAAAAAGAGCATGATAAATCACACTTTAGTAGTTGTAGTTTTTATGTGCACTGAATAAAAATGGAAGCGGCAAAAGAGGAAAGGATAAGAGCTTGAGGTAAGCAGTTTTATGTTTTAGCGCCATGTCGCCTTGATTTCATGCAACATTTTTATTGGTTGATCAGTAAACGTGGATCATAACAGCAAACACACTGTGCGATGATCATGCTGTATCGTTGGCTATCTTTGGTCGCAAGACCATGACAACGGGCATCTTTGAACCTCTCTCACTGTACCACACAGAACTACCAATTAGGAGCCACAATCACAGAAAATGCCACGATTGTTTCACGATGCCAGTCTTTCATCTGGGACAGTCGAAAATCGTGCAGTGTGTCTCAGGCTTAAGATGGTCATGAGCTGGTTCTGAGCAGGAGCTAGTTGCTTAGGACCAGCTAAGGACCAGCTCAAACCAGCTAAGGACCAGCTTAAACCAGCTCAAACCAGCAGCCAGACTTCAAAACATATCTAACCAGCATATGCTGTTTTTTTTTTTTTTTCAACAGGGGAGGTGGATCATCTCTTTAGAGTGCACATTTGTATTTTGAACATGCATGAACAAACATGCAGTGTGAGCTGTTATGTCTGATTCATGCACAAATAATTCTTAAGTTTTTCTTAATGCATCAGTCAAAAAGATTCACAAAAGAGTCTTGAAGGGTTCAGTAGGGTACTGGTAAGTCAGTGGTTTGAATCAGAATCACTCAACCAATGAATCATTCAGAGCGGTAACCGAGGGTCACTACAGATTTCCTTACTAAACTGTGAGATTTTTCCTTACTAAACTGCAAGAGTTTTTGATTTATCCAATTTGAAATGAACCAGGAATCACTGCTGTTGCATATTTCAGCTTTGTGAAACATGAGTTTATTTACTGACTGGTGGTTCATGTTTCTCTGCTCACCACCTCATTTACATCACCTGTTCCCCTTTCCTCAGCACTTTCAAAAGTAGAAGTTAAACTTAAAAAGAACTTAAAAGGACTGTGATTTGAGAATGCAGTATAAAGGTGTCACTAAATTATTGAAATGGTAAACTTATTTTTGCACTCCAAGGGCTCTGAATATGTGAAACAAGATGACTGCTGTGGAACGTGTATACCAAGGAACTGTACCTACATGAAAGACAACGCCACATATACAATGCAGGTACATTAGTAAACATTTGTGAAATTTTCTTTATTCTTTTAGTTCATCAGACAATGAATCTGCTCTGTTCTTCAATCTTCATGGATTCTGTCTGTTTTTTGTCAGGTTGGAGAAGTCCACATTTACAAATGTGAAAATTTTACCTGTCGTGAAGTTAATGGCTTGATTTTGACTGAGAAGAGCTCTGTGACGTGTAATGAGTTGAGTTCACATAACTGTGAACAAGTAAGCAAAATCGCTAGCTTAAACTTCACACGACACACTTTTCTATGTATTTTCTATGGCTGTCATTTTCTGATGCTATACAGTTTTTCTCAATCAATTCTGCAGTGGTGATGTAGCTTTGTTCATGGACAAATAATTCCTAAGAACCAGGGCTGGATCCACAAAAGTTTTCCTAAAAATATATATATATATATATATATATATATATGAAATTTTCAACTTTTAAGAAGTTATTTTACAATGATTTTTAACAACATTCTATTTAAGAGTTTGAATTCTTAAGTTTTTTTTTCTAAAGAACAGTCTTTAGAAAAAAATATTTTTGGGAATAGAAAATGTTCATTTTATTAAGTTACAAAGTAAGAAGAAAATAAGAGTTAATAAGATTTTAAATGTTTTGTGAATCCAGCTCTGGTTCTTTTTAATGAGTCTGTCAAAAGGAGTGAATTATTAAACTACAAACTTTTTACCCTTCAAGTGCTTTGAATATGTGGAAGGAGAGTGCTGTGGAACATGTAAACAATCATGCTGTATTTATAATGCAGCAGACGACACCAGACATACTCTCCAGGTACATGTTCAAATTTTCTCAGTGTTTTCTTCATTCTTTCGGTTCATTAGACAAAGTATCTGTACTGTTCTTCAAACCTCATATAGCCTCTCTGCCTTTCTGTTTAGGTTCAAGAGGCGTACAAATTTAAATGTACAACTGGTACCTGCAATAAAATTAATGGCTCGCTTATGATTGTGGAGAGCATTAAAAAATGCCCTGACTTTAATCCAAAGGACTGTGTGCCTGTAAGCTTGTATTTTTTGTATTAATGTTGCTTTCTGCTGCTGCTTAAAGGGATAGTTCACCCAAAAATGAAAATTCTGTCATTTACTCACCCTCAAGTAGTTCCAAACCTGTATTAATGTTAACAATTAACACAGCCAAAGAAACATATTCCTAATTAAACAAAATAAGCAAAGTTGCAGTTGGGTTTGTTTATTTTCAAAGAAGTGGGGAAATTCTGCCATTTACTTACCCTAATGTTGTTCCAAACAGTACAAAATGGGGGGTCAGGAGCCGTCAGATTTATTTAAAAAAACAAAAAAACAAAGCCATAAAACTCTTGTGCTTTATTCCAAGTCTTCTTTACGGTATGTAAGGAACAGACCAAAATTTAAATTATTCCCTAAAATCTTGTTTGACATCCATGGTCACTTTCATTGTACGAAAAAGAACAGCTTGGAAAATCTACTAAAAATAAAAACTTCTGTTTCATACAAGAAAGTAATACAGGGCGAGTAACTGATGACAATAGGGTGAATATTCTTTTAATACTGTGTTAACTGTTTGAACTTTGGATTCGAAAATGTGTATTTCAAGAAAATAAAATATGTACTTTAGTATGAAAATGTGCAATATGTTTTGGAAAACTGGATGTTTTAAGAGATTTGACCATACTTTGAGAAATATGTAAATGTTCTCTGTTCTATTATTTCTGTCTTTACAGGGAACATTAAAATTTGACACAGATGGATGTTGCCAGATCTGTAAGATATTCTTTACGCTGAACATCCTCACACAAATTATTTGTTTTAATATTAAAATGGTTTGTCTGCCTTGTGTAGATAATTTAACAGATGTTAACCAAATTAAAAATAACATGTTAGGCACTATATAAAATGCCATATTGTTCATAAGTCACAGGCTTACATACATCTATCTCTCAGGTGAAACCAGCAACTGTGTTCTTGAGAAGAACGTCACCCGTCTGCATGTTGATGATTGTACTTCCGTCAAGGATGTAGAAGTTACATCCTGCACTGGCCACTGTGACAGTAAATCGATGTAACTACTGACATAATTCATATAATATTTCTTAAGACTTACCAATAAAACTATATGATTATCAATATTATAACACTTAAAATGTTAAATTAAGACTTAAGATGGTGCTCAGTAGCTCTCTCTCTCTCTCTCTCTCTCATATATATATATATATATATATATATATATATATATATGTGTATATGTATGTGTATGTATATGTATGTATGTGTATATAATATATATAATATTAACTTGAACAACAGAATTGAGAGAGATCAATGTCTTTGCTAATTGAAATCAGTTTATAAATTTTTCTACAATGAATTGAATATCAGTTCAACAGACTGTTAAAAGCTATAGGGGAAATTCTACAACATACATTTGTGCTGTGGGGAACGTGTATATTAGGATAAACTAATATATGCACATTCAGCTATACTACACTCATCTGACTAGTGTTTTCTTGGAAACCTGCACAGGTATTCGATGTACATGAATGATTTGATGCACAGCTGTTCCTGCTGCCAGGAGGAGAATTTCACCCTTCGACCGGTGACGCTGAAGTGTACCAACAGCAGCGAGATCTTTCATAACTTCAAGTACATAGAGAGCTGCTCATGCACACCAACTAAGTGTAAAGACCAGAATACCATTAAATAAAAGATCCTGCTTGAATGCTGATTTAAACACAAATCAGTAATCTGACACACTAAGAAAACAACAATTTCAAAATATATACCCAAAAATGGTAATAGTGATGATTTAAACTGATTGTTACAGTGCATTAATGGCTAAAGTTATTTTGGCAAATATTGCACCTTTTATTTTATTTTTTTCTGTCTGGTTTGATCCAGGGGTATGGTTATCTTTAGTCTGTTTTATCTCTCAAAGGGGATCCTGGGCATTTTATATTTTGTTAGATTCTTTGGTAATGCATGACATGATGTACTTTTCCTTCCAATGAATTGCATTAAAATCACAAAGCATAATAAAGAGCATCAATTACAGTCCCCTGGAATTTTTTTTTTTGTTGTTGTTGTTTTTTTTTTTTTTTCAATAAAGTGCCAGAGTGAATGCACTGAAATAAAACAGAGCACCAACACTTAAAAAATGTATATCTCACAATGATTAAAATACAAAGATTTTAGATTTAAAAGATTTACAGGTAGGATAGAGTGGGGGAAAACGCCCCCCTTAAGGATTGTCTTTTTTTTTTTTAAGTGAAACAAAAGTTAAATGTGTTCAGAAAAGTTATCATAGTTTTAGTGACAATGGCATAAATTATAAACCAAGTATGAAAAATGTCCAGAGTTTTCATATTAGATTTTTTTAACAAAAATTAAATCTGTACCTGTGGGGCAAAATCCCCCCCATGGGTGGGGTAAAATGCCCCCCAGTCTGACAAAGCAATTTGCTTTAAACATTTACAGCAAAATCAGAGTACAGGCAGTTTCAGCTTAAAATTAAAAATAATATAATTGTCAGACCTCTGTCGTGTGTGTCATGTGTTCCCGCCTCATGTTTCCTTATTTGGTTCTTTTCTTGTCCTTGTTTAGTGTGATTATTAGTTAATTATGTCCCAGCTGTGTTTTGTTTATTATCCTGTGTATTTAGTTCCTGTCTGTTCAGTTCCTTGTGGTCTGGTCTACTCGTTACTCCCCGGTGTTCCTGTCTGTGTCTACCTTGCCTTGTCTTGCCCTGCCTTGTTTGAAGTATGAAGACTGTTATTTGAGTTTACATCCTTGTCTCCGTGTTCCTCGTTCATCCTTGCTGTGTGCACCGTGACCGAAGACCAGACCATAACTGTAAGCGCTGCCCCTTCACTGTTTGTTTTTTTAAAAGGTTTTTTTTTTGTTTGTTTGTTTTTTTGTTTTGTCTCACGGCTCCCTCAAGTCTGCCGTTCGCTGGGAAATGCACACCACAGTCCGCAGCTCTCTAAAAACCCGCCGTTCGCAGGGATATCGACGCTGCCATCCGCGGCTCCCTCAAGCCTGTCGTTCGTGGGGAAATCGCCGCCGCCGTCCGTGGCTCCCTCAAGCCCGCCGTTCGCGGGGGTTTCACCGCCGCTGTCCGCTGCTCCAAAGTCAAGTTCACGGGCTGCCACTCATTCACGCCGCTGTTCGCGGGGAAATCAACGCCGCCGTCCGTGGCTCACCCAAGCCCGCCTGCAGTTCATGTGCCAAGGCCGCCATCCGCGGCTCACCCAAGCCTGCTGGCCGCCGCTGACTCATACCCGCCGGCCGTTCCGATGTCATGTCTGCCGGCTGCGGCTCCTTCAAGCCCGCCGGCCATTCTGAAGTCAAGCCCGCTGGCCGCTACGACATCAAGCCCACCGGCTGCGGCTCACTTCAGTTCCCAATTCCTGAGGATCCAGTTCCCTAGTCACGGCCAGGAGTGCCATTCCCAGTTCCCGCGGATCCAGTTCAATAGTCACGGCCAGGAGTGCTGTTGCCAGTTCCAGAAGATCCAGTTCCCTAGTCACGGCCAGGAGTGCCGTTCCCAGTTCCCGCGGATCCAGTTCCGTAGTCACAGCCAGGAGTGCCGTTGCCCGTCCCAGAGGATCCAGTTCCCTAGACACGGCCAGGAGTGCCGTTCCCAATTTCTGAGGATCCAGTTCCGTAGTCACGGCCAGGAGTACCGTTGCCGGTTCCAGAGGATCCAGTTCCCTAGACACGGTCAGGAGTGCCGTTCCCGAGTCCCGAGGATCCAGTTCCATAGTCACGGCCAGGACTGCCGTTGCCGATTCCAGAGGATCCAGTTCCCTAGTCATGGCCAGGAGTGCCGTTCCCAGTTCCCTTGGATCCTGTTCCGTAGTCACGTCAGGAGTACCGCGTGCCGGTTCCAGAGGACTCGGTTCCTAGACACGGTCAGGAGGCTGCTCCCCGAGTCCCGAGGATCCAGTTCCATAGTCACGGCCAGGACTGCCGTTGCCGATTCCAGAGGATCCAGTTCCCTAGTCATGGCCAGGAGTGCCGTTCCCAGTTCCCTTGGATCCTGTTCCGTAGTCACGGCCAGGAGTGCCGTTGCCGGTTCCAGAGGATCCAGTTCCCTAGACACGGCCAGGAGTGCCGTTGCCCGTCCCAGAGGATCCAGTTCCCTAGACACGGCCAGGAGTGCCGTTCCCAATTCCTGAGGATCCAGTTCCGTAGTCACGGCCAGGAGTACCGTTGCCGGTTCCAGAGGATCCAGTTCTCTAGACACGGCCAGGAGTGCCGTTCCCGAGTCCTGTGGATCCAGTTCCGTAGTCACGGCCAGGGCCCGTATTCTTAAAGATTCTAAGAATCCTCTCAGAGAGATCCTAATTTAGCTTAAAAAATTCTGCGTAGGAGTCTTAGCTTAAAAGCGATTCAGGACCAATCTGAGAGCAACTCTGAGGGAGGAAAATACAAAAACTTTTATCTTAGAGGAGGCGGCCTCACCCCCGTTAGCTATGACACAGTCTTTTGAAGACTGTGATTGGTTGGTTGTCCAAGGAAATAAAAGAGCGCTTTTAAGAGTAGGGTCTATTACAATAGGAGATCATGATCCGCCCTCACGAGAACAGTATTCCTTTTACGTTTTATTTTACATTCATTACTGATGGGAAAAGACACAAACGTTTCGGCTCAGGAGTGCGCTGAGGAAGGCTTTGAGCCGAAACGTTTGTGTCTTTTCCCATCAGTAATGAATGTAAAAAGAAGACTGTTCTCTTGAGCTTGGATCATGATCTCCTATAATAAGTAACAGTTAACAGACTGACGCACCAAAATAAAAAGATCAAGTGACGGAAGAGCGCGGTGCAAACGGCGTTGCTTATTATAAGCCTTCACTTTGAAATTACAGGTGTAATTTTTTCCTGTTTTACCGTACTCTCTCTTTCTCTCTCTCTCATACACTCACACATTATATATATATATATATATATATATATATATAATATATTCTTTTTTTTTACTTACCATGTTGTCATACTTAACGTATTTTATAGGAGATGAACAGCGACACAATAAGGTTCAGAAAGTGTTGTAATTGTTTGTGTGATCACTTTGGCTATAGAAGGTTATGACAGACCCACATCACTGCTGCATAGTTGCATTTTTCCAGTTGCCAGATATGTTAATGTAGTTAATGTAGTAATTTGCGCTATGGTATTTCTGCGCGGTGTCGGAGATGTTAGCATGCCTCTAATCGGACCGATGCCTCTAGATCGGTCACAAACATGATCCCTGCACGATCTAATGTGTATTGTCTTATTAACTCACTGTCATGCATTATGTGCAACACATTTCTTCTCCCTCTTCATGTTTCATCCATTTTCTCCACTGCTAAAGAAACTCTTAAGCCTCTTAAAAGTCCTCCGTACTCCTAACAATTTTGGACCTAAGATCTCTTTTAAGGGTTAAGATGCTTTCTGAATTACTTTTTTCTTTACTAGGATCTTTTCTTTAATTTTAAGAGGAAACACCCACATTTCTAAGAATTTTCTTAGAATTTTGTTACTAGGAGCAACCTCATGGAAACCTCATGTTTCCTTATTTGGTTCTTTTCCTGGCCCAGGAGTGCCGGTCCCGTGTCCCAAGGATCCAGTTCCGTAGACACGGCCAGGAGTGCCATTCCCGGTTCCAGAGGATCCAGTTCCCTAATTTCGGCCAGGAGTGCCATTCCCAGGTCCTGTGGATCCAGTACACATCACGGCCAGGAGTGCCATTTTTAAGTCTTGTCTTGCCCAGAGGAACATTTTAATCTCCTTTTCATGTCGGTCTTGTCCATGGAGACTTGTCTGGGGCAGGCAGCTCCTCGAGTTGTGGCCATGGAGGCCAGTCCCAGCTGCCTGCCTCTCCTGTCGTGGAACTGGAAGCGGTTGCTGAGGGACCCTGTGAGGGCCCCTGAAGTCATGTCATGCCCAGAAGAAGCCTCAGCTTCCGAGCTTAGCCCAGAAGGGTTCCGGCTGGAGTGGCCGAGCCGAGGGACGAGCTCCTTGCACCGCCATGGCCTCCAGCGCTCCCTGCTCTGCCATGGTTTCCGATCTGTCTGTTCTGCTCTGGAGGTCCCTGTCCTGTTATCCTGTCTGTGTCTGTCCTGAGGGGCCTCCAGAGCGCCCACTCCCCTCCCCGGTGGTACTGTTACGGCACGGAACGTGCCTTCCGGGAGCAGGGAGTTATGTCAGACCTCTGTCGTGTGTGTCATGTGTTCCCGCCTCATGTTTCCTTATTTGGTTCTTTTCCTGTCCTTGTTTAGTGTGATTATTAGTTAATTATGTCCCAGCTGTGTTTTGTTAACTATCCTGTGTATTTAGTTCTTATCTGTTCGAGTTCCTTTTGGTCTGGTCTACTCGTTACTCCCCGGTGTTCCTGTCTGTGTCTACCTTGCCTTGTCTTGCCTTGCCCTGCCTTGTTTGAAGTAAAGACTATTGTTTGAGTTTACTCCTCGTCTCATGTTCCTCATTCCTCCCTACTGTGTGCACCGTGACAATCAATAATTATGAATTACAAAATTATAATAGTCTATTTGAAAAAAAAAATGTTAGCTTGAAGTAATTTTTAAATATAAAGTCCAAATATTTTTATTCAACCAACTAGTTAGAATACATTTGATGGAAAAACAAAGGATTTGATGTTCAGAACAGAATAACTACAGTAATTGCCCATTGCCCCGGTGATTTCTACCAAGGGGAATGCTAGAGCCCTGCATTTCAGCCCGTGCCCGACGGCCCCTTCTCTTTTACACCTCTAGGGCTTCGATCGGGCTAATTTTCACGTCATAGTTCAGACGCGGGCCGGGCCTCGGGCCTGTTTTATGCTTCTCCTTATTTTTATATTTTAGACATCCATCAATTAGTGATGGGAAAAAAAAGAATTGCCACTCTGGTGGAAACAACACGAGACCGTGCCGCAACTGCGGCTCGATGGTGTTTAGTGTCCTGCTGCAGTGCCGTCAGCGCAGCTGAAGACCTCTGCATTCAAATGCATAGGCTAAAGCTTGCCGCAAAGCCCCAGCAAAAGTAATTACCATGAATGTGTCTGTGGGAAATAGTAAGAAGATATTTGAACTATTTATGAATAAACTTGGGGTCCATTTTGCAAGGATGAAGTTGCCGATCCTGACTCGTCTTTAGAGAGAAATGCATCTTTATGGATTATGATTATAATGAAAGTGTTTTTGTTTTCGATTTGTTTTATTTCGTTAAGTAGTAATTTAAAGCTTTCTATAGATATATTTATCATGTCTGTGAGGCATGTAGGCTATTCGCTGAGTTTCGGTTCATTTTTGTGAAGCGCTCCTGTTCAAGACGAGACGGCAGAAAGCGCATCATGTTTGTTTTTTTTATTTTATAAAAGCACAAAGTTTTGTCAATATTGTGAGTGCACAGAAATAAAAGTATACCCTTTACAGTTCCGAATTATGTATTACTCTTACCTTTATGAGCAAAAATGACGGCATAACTATCCACTGAAAAAAATGCAAATGATCGCGCTGGCATCTCCATGTACTGCAAAGCGTGCTTTAGCTTCCACTCTCTGCACAAATTATTGGATACAGCGCACATTTATCTAGGTTTAACGTCTAAACATTATGTGCTTGAACTGTTTTATATCTATAGATTTACAGATATCTATCTGTAAGATAGATATCTGTAAATAGATAGATATCTATCCCCCCCCTACTGTTCTCATATCATATATAACTCTGATGTTCTACAAAACAACAAACTTTAAACCACTTTTTTTCTTACTGCTGAAAATTAGATAATTTACTGTGAAATCCGTTTCCTCAGAGACATCACCAGTGTAAGCTTCATGGTGAAAACTTCTACATCACTCTCGTCAACTTAGTCCATAGTTAAAATTTATCTTGACTTTATTTTGTGGTTATTTTGGAAAAAACAGTAGGGGGGCGTTTCCCCCCACTCTACCCTACTTTATTTTAAAAGTCAGCTTTCTGATTTCATTTAATGCTAAACATTTAACATTGTGTAGACAGATAATCTCCAGTATAGGGTTTCATATTTACAGTGAAAATGCATAAGTACTAAAACTTTGTCCATGTTTAATTTGAATTTTGAATTTCACCTTGTTTAACCCATAAAACACTTAATATCAAAAGCTGTGTTACTATAATGAATTTTAGCTCATTTTGGCGTGTTGTATGATATTTTTGTGTTTCCGTGACGTGAAAAGATATGAAGAGATCGCGTGGTCTTTCTCTCTTTTATAAAAGTTAATATAAAAGTTGTCTCTATTAATATGACAAATGATATGTGTAACTTAATGTAAACCACAGTAATGCGCTCATTTGAAGTTAACAGGGGCGTGATGAGTGGGTTTGCGTGTGTAAACTTTTGCAATTGTCCCGTGAAGTAAAAAAAAGACGACATGACTAACGTGACTAACAACAAGCCAGAAGCCACGGTGAAATGTATGTCGCTCTTTTCAAACGGGGCGGATTAACGTTACATGGCGTTTCTGGTCTCGTGAAGACGCTTCGGAAGAGAAGTTCGTCGTTCCGAACGAAAATTAACAACTGAATCGTTTCACAAGGCCGTTCAAAGCGTCTCAGTCAGTTCTCTAGGTAGTGAATCAGTAGATCGTGCACACGAGTTCGTGCACTGGGTCTGGGGAAGACCGTGGCTCAGTAAACACTGGGACAACAGATCAATCAATTTGTGAAACGTCACCACTGGTATTTATCAACAACAGGCAGGAGCGTTATATTTTGGTATTATTTTATGCTATATAACTTAGCCCTATAATATGAAATGTACATGTTCTATTACAAATCCAGTCAGCATCAAAGCTCCCTGTTGTGCAATGGGTTGTGGAATGGATTTGTGGCAAAAAAAAGGTTACAACTTCTGTTTTATCACAAATTTATATTGATACATTGTAAATGATTTAAAAGGCATCATTTAATTTTTTGAACTTAAAATGTACTTTTCTTTCTCCATCAGGGTGTGGCCAAATGTTTCTTTGGTGCTTTGTCATCGTTGCAAGATTTCAGATGCAACCCAGTCAGTTCTTCCAAGGCACCAAACACTGGCTCGTGTCCAGACCGCTCCACTGCAACTACATACTGTGTTTACTTTCAAGACTGGGAGTTTATTGTTTTCATTCCAGGTAATATGTGTAAATGTTTAGAGTTTTTACTACAATTATAATGTGCTTTATTGTTCTCAGTGGCATCTACGCTAATATTAGTCTGTTTGTTTCTTTCTTATTCCGAGATCACCATAGCCACCCAGGTCCAGTCCGTATCCAGATCAGATGGTGGATCAGCACCTAGTGACGACCTCTACAGCCCTGAATGTCAGTGGAGACCATGTCAGCTAGATGAGCTCCGGAGACAGATCCCCTCCGAAGACCTCATTGGCCATCGGGACAAGACCACAAGAACCAGACAAGTCCTCTGCTCAGTCTGACCTGTGTTGCAGCCTAGAATTAAACCACGCCGTGCTGGTTTCGTCTGACCAGAGGAGAACTGCCCCCTGACTGAGACTGGTTGCTCCCAAGGTTTTCTACTCGATTTCTGTCACCGATGGAGTTTTGGGTCCTTGCCACTGTCACCTTTGGCTTGCTTATTTGGGGACACTTGGCTGATTGCTCAGACATTATTGAAAGAGAGCTGAACTGGATGATGTCAACACTGAACCACCAATGAACTGACTTTAACTGGTAAAATGACTTGTTATTATCCTCTTGCATTATTGACTAACTATTTTCCTGTTTGGCTCTGTAAAACTGCTTTGACACAATCAGTATTGTATAAAACGCTGTGTAAATAAAGGTGACTTGATTTGATTTTATATACTGAAACGCCTGGTTCATTTTTTTTTTTTTTTGACTTTTAACTACAGGTGGTCAACTCTGTTTTCTGATGTCAACTGTTACCATCAGTGTCAACTCTGTTTAAAATTTTGCTTTAAAAATGATAATTATATGCATTTTATTGTTAACAAATTGATCAGAAGCTAATTAGCCTAAATAGTACTACTAATACATGAAATTTTAAAGAATTTCATTCATTTTTAAAGCTATGTTTAGAGAAAATGCACACCATGTTGGCAACTTTTCAGTTAAACGTGTTGATATTTTTACTCTAAAACAAAAGTCTATATATTATTAGGTTTAAAGTTGAATTAATGGATTAAGAGACAGGTATTCTCCTAGGGAGAACAGGGTTTTAAATTGTGTTACATTTGTTAACTGTATATGTTTGACCCAATTTGTCTATAACAGAGTTGACAGATTTTTATGTTAGTACATTGATTTTCAGAATAAAAATTTAAAATCTTACAAGTTTAAGATCAGCAAATATAGAAAATATTCAATTTAAAGTGTGTTCTATGAAAATAAAAAAAAGTTTAACAACAACAAAAACAACAACAAAAATCCTATTTTTTGTTTTCTTTCTCAGCTTGAAATCTACCCGCAATTCTGGAACAAGTCACCTACAATCTCACCATAAGAGGTCACTGTCGTCCACCTACTGAAAGTGACTTCAACATGCACCTGTCTAACAGCGTTTCTCAGTCGGTTTTACACATTTCTCCAGACTCGAAACAATTATCCACACGTTCTTAATTTAACTTATTACAGAGTACTTAATTCTGATTCAGGTATTTGTGAAAAATAATAAGCTAACCGTTGTCTAGGGCTACGTCGTGTAAATTTCAGCTATCCATTCTGCGACCACTATTGTATTGAAAACTTTTGATGGATGACTAGAACGTTTGGAAAGTTAAAACAAGAAAATGAAGACATCGCATGGGAGAACAAGGAAGCGGTGTTCTCACTTGTTTAATGGATTATTTCGAAAAGGTGAGTTTCAGTTTAAGCATTAACTGCAACGGTGCATAGTTAGTGTAATATGATATATAATGATATATAATATGATTGTTTACTGGAGCACAACTGAGCAAACAATGAGCAAATAAGCTATTTTAGCCTAGGCTAATACAGATTTTTAGTCTTTTTTTATTTCAGATTTCCCCCTGGAATTACTTGTATTCATGTCAAATGAGGCAGTGTCAATAGAAACTCGACGCAGTACAACCAATGTTGGTTTATCTAATCAGTGTTTTATATTTGTTCCCTCCCTTTGCCGACAATGTTGCCCGGTTTCATAAGGGTATTTTCTGAAGAACAGCTGTTTCTTAGACTGTCACAGGGCTCTCAAGTTATAGCTAAAGTTTGGAGTGAGATTAGGGGCGGGGCCACTTAAAGGGGAGGAGTCACTCAAAGGGGAGGAGCAAGTAAAAGGGGAGGAGCAATTCAAATATTTGCAGCACCCAAGTTTTTGCTAGCAGTTCAATTTTACCTATTGTTCATAATTGACCAGCACAAATAGAAGTTATAACATCTGGTAAATCTGATGAAAGACAAATTCATTCTAATAAAATAAAAAGATTTATATATTTAAAAATACAAATGTATCAAAATTAAAAAGAAATTTTGCCCCAAACGAGCCAACTGAACAGCAGCGACCACGTACATACTGTACACATATACAGTAGGATTACAGAACTTGTCCTGAGCATGTATGTCAAGCTGTGTGTGTGTGTGTGCGTGAGAGAGAGAGAGAGAGAGAGAGAGAGAGACATATCTGCTCTCAGTAGCGTTTCACAGGCAAGTGATTTCGTCCAGGAATTTTAAAATGGGGGGGGGGGGGGGGGTTACCTACAGCATTCATCGGATCTTTCTCTTCCAACTCACACACCATGTGCGCGCGCATCCATGTTACTTAGTAACGAACGCGCTCGAGGCAGAATCGCGTAATTTAAACGGAAACAACATCCTAATTTCTGATTGGCTGGTAGGTGGCATTTAACTCTGCATAACTCGAGAGTCGAGAGAGCTATGAACTCCGCAGAGAACTTACTCCGTATTCCCTCATCTGTTACTGTATATATAGCGGGACAAGTTATCCCTTCTCAGCGTGAGAAATACAAGGTGTGGCGTGTGAGCATGTGAACGGGTTGAAATGCGTGTGTCTCACGCCCAACGCGTGAGACTTGAGAACCCTGCTGTCAACACTTGTGTTTGCGTTGTCACAAAAAGGTGGAGTCTTGGATCGGATCTCACTTTGCATGCACATCAAAAACCTGATGTTTGCCTTTGGAGGAACTTTTGCTGTATTGAGGGAAGTTGTTTGATGTCTTGGGCAGATCTCAATATCACAAAATTATGATATTTGCTGTTGACTGAACAATGATTTACAAAGGAGGGCCTGAATTTACTTGTTATCTGATGGCCAGCCAGCCTTCTGATTATTCACTGTGGAAAGTAAGAAATGAAGGGCCCTGTCAATAAAAAATAAATAAATAAATTTATTAAAACTTTCTGTAAATAATTTAATGTAATCATTATATCAGTGTTCCATAATTTGAAAAAAATAAAAATAAAAAAATCTAATTTATCATACTGAGGTATACAGATACATGAATCCATTTGAGCTTGCAAACTGAATTGCAAATGTATATTTATAATTGTTGCATGTTTATAAAATGTAATATGTTTTACTGTATAATCTTCCTATATTTCCCCATGCCTTGATTAAAATATTATATTTGAATAAAATATACTGAAAGTAGAACTTAAAACTTGTGTGTTGTATTGCATTATCAGATGTATTTTGCAATATTTCCTTCAGAATGAAACTTCGTCATGATTTTTCTTTTTTTTCTTCTTTTTTTAAAGTTGCAACAACAATAGCTGTAAAGAGCCTGAAGATCAACATTTTTATTTTGTATTTTTTTTAATTTTATTATGTATATTTAGGATACATAAATAAGCAGCTTGAACATTCTAGTATAAATGCTTATAAATAATAAGCTTTCAATGAAAAATATTTCATTTTTGGATGAACTAATTATTTTCCTAAATGTGCACAGAGTGAAACATGCCCATATAAATGGATTTTATTTTTTATTACAGTTTTTCTTGATTTCTAAAACACTATACCCAGGCTTTTGAGCTAAAATGTCAAAACCATAATGCCATTTTTAAAACAGCACACCCATTTCCCTAAACTATAAACACTATTCCCCTGCTTTGACACACGAGTCAGATTTGGTGAACTGTTACTTCAAAACTCTACACACAAATCCCTACATTTCTCAGTGCTTACACCATGTGGTCTTTTAGAAAGCACTAGCATTCAATATTGTTCACTCAAGTCTGCAAAGTTTGAGTTCAATTAGCACACAATTACCCAAGTGGAAACACTAGGAGTCAAAATGTATCACACACCAATCAGAACCTTCGATGGATAGATAAAAGGGTCAAAGTCAGCTTACAGTTTTTCTCAGTGGCTTTGGTGCATTTCTCAGATCAGAAATGAAATTCTCAAAACTACTTGTTCAAACTCCACATCATCTAGACACTTGTGCACATCATAAAAAGTTTCTCATTTTTTTTTGATCAAGTTGTGATTGCTTTGGTACATTCATGCAATTGATTGTGTACATTTGTCTGCGTCCTGCATTATCGTTTACTATTGTCATGTTGCTCAAAATGTATTATATAGTTCTCTGTGCTATAGTCTTACCTCTCAAAGTCATTAGTTCATCGTATAAGTCAATAAATGCAAAATGGTTGATCTAGTTGTCATAAACTCTCAAGTATATTTTCTACACATTTCTATTAGAGTTTTTATAAATTTGCCATGAATTGTTCAATCTTGACTTTCACTAATGAAGTTAATATAGATCAACCAATGACAAACCAGTTCTACCAGAAAGACTCGGGAGGTGAAATTAAGACTCAAAATATTTAACAAAACCAATACATGAACAGAATTCTTTGGCATAGGCCCCATCTGTAGCTTGAATCTGTAGTCATAGATTCCAGCTAGTACTGCCGAAGACGAAGGCAGGAGCGGAGCCTACCCCACAGCCATAAATAGTTATGCATGACTTCACACTTCTCTCAAGTCTAAAATCTTTAACAAGTAAAGGATCAGGATATGAACGCTGCCAGATGGTGAATAATCACTTTGTTTGAATTCACGAAAGCACAGGTGACAATCACGAGCTTGAGACACACCTGTGTACCTGCAAAGATGCTGAATGTCAAATGATCTGCATCACAGACAGGATATTCAAACCTCATACGCAATCATTTATGTGGACACTCAACATGTACTGCCATTTCGCTGCAAGCTTGATGGAAAATTTGATTAATTTGACACATTTATGATCAAATCCTTCTTGAAAAATTCATATGGATGTCTACGAAGTAACTCAGGACACATAAGACTCTAGTTATTTACACAAGACCATTAGTCTTCATCTCATTCTCCATATCAGCTGCTAAATGGTTTATTAATCATGTACTGTATATTTATTTTGCAGGTTTTAGCAGTGAATGTTATTTTTTACTAATCCTCATCATACATGTACACAGAAGCTGTAAATTATTCACACCCTGCTGTAAATATAATATTCATTACATCAATTTTATTAAATGTCTCATCAAACATTGTTTAGAGAGGCAGAGGAACTGCCGCCCTCATACACACACACACACGCCATCACTGGACTTTTGTAATAGCAGGTTGACTTTTTCTGTCACATACACCACAGAAAGCTGGCAGACCCTCCCTGCAGGGTGGGGAGTGAAAGGTGAATGAGAAATGATATAAAAGAGGGTATGAAAAGAAGTCCAACAGTACTGGAGCTCTACCTGTAGACCTCTCTCACCTCCCACCATGGAGTGGAGAACATCTACAATCTGCATACTGCTTCTGGTGCTTACCGGCATTCAGGTTGATTCAAAGACGGGTAAGAGTTAACAATCAGTCAAAAATTTCATACTTGAAATGGTTCTTTAGTGGTGTCATCGGTCTCGTTTATTTTATTATTTTATTTTAAAAAACAGTTTTGATTGTTTTTTTTATTATTAGCATAACATTTCTCTAAACCCTGACTGTATGATTTTATTTTATTTTATTTTTTTATTCAAATATATATATATATATATATATATATATATATAATATTTAATCACATCTGTCTAAATCCTGTCCTTATTAATATAATTATTTTTACTACTAAATAACAAATTACTTATATTGTTAGAATTTGGTGTCCCCTCAATAAGACACCATTTTATTTTATTTTATTTCTTAAGTTTAGTTCAGTCAGTATACAATTTGGAAGCTTTTATATTTAAAATTCAATATATGATATGTTAAGTGTGTAAGGATCCACCCGCTAGTCCAAACAGCGGAATCCAGCTGCCTGGTCGAAGGTTTAATGCATGTTCGGTCTTTTACTTGCGCCTCTGAATTTATCTGGATTTAGTTTCAATTTTAGTCTAGCTCCATGCTTTATCTAACTCCAGTTTCAAGTGATCATTAAAGTTAGACAATATTTATAATTAAAAACTGATCACAGACATCGATTGTATATTAATTTAGATATTTGATTATTCTGGAAATCCCATAGCCTACTTTCAATTCTTCGTTCATTAGGGACCAGGTATCGCATAGGAATTACACTTCGGCCGATTTTTTAGTGAATCCACGGACACAAACTCGTCAGTTCTGAACATACTCAGAGGGTGCAGAGTGGTTGTAATACCTTTAAGTGAGCTGCGCCTGCATACTCATAGCAAAAAGTGTATTTTTTTCCTATAACCACGAGAGCTACACCGTGTTAAGCTAGTGACAGTCAGAAATCCAAAGTCTCCCTCATGGTGTTCCCCGTGGTTCATCCATTGGTGCTTTGGTATGATCTGTCCTGAACACATATTTGCGGAAATACCACCACACAATAATCTACTTGAAAAATTATTTCAGAAGAGATCAAAATAAATCAAATGTAACAATTTATTATTAGTCGGGTAAAGTTGTATCATGCCAATTACATAATGAAAATTATTATAAGCCAATTTAGAAATAAGAAAATACATAACATCAGTTGTTCAAAGATGAATTTAATGGTAAAATATATACCTGACTTCAGGAAGTTACATAGTATGGAACATATGAGATACACTCCACGCTACGGGCTGATCTGGCTACAGAATCGCAATGACTGATTTGCAACTTTCCCTTAAATACTACCAGAACAAAAAGGGCCATAAACATTTATTCTCTGCCCCAAAACAGATTGCATCTGTGTATGGGGGATGAGAAGCCTGTAGGAGCTGTTCTCGCGCACCCAAATGGTCACACCTGGTGTAGAGCAATGTTTATCTTCTTCACAACAGAAGTACAGAATTCACTTAAGTTTTCAATATTTCTCATAATAC
>JAFVLL020043637.1:0-36057 GCA_021397915.2 Tor tambroides
TATATATATATATATATATATATATATATATATATATATATATATACACTATGATCCACAGTAACTAGTAACTCACTACTTGAGTAGTTTTTTCATTGGATACATTTTTACTCTTACTCAAGTAAATATAAGGATTATTACTTTACTCTTACTTGAGTAATTCTTTCTCAAAGTATTTGTACTTTTTACTTAAGTACAGTTTTTGGCTAGTCTACCCACCTCTGGCATTCAGTAAATACATATCCACACTTGGATGTGTTCATGGACACCTAAGACAGATCTGATGTCAAAAGCGAGCTCTCATCTTCTACTGACAGCACAAGAAGAAATCTCCTGTGTACGTACCTTTGCCATGGCTGACCTCCAGAGTCCACGTGCAGTTTAATGAGTTGGGATAGAGCTCTGGAAAGCCAGGAGAGAGGATGATGCCCTCTGGGCCCCGGACATCGCCTCCGCACAGAGCTGCAGGAAGACGTGTGGAATCTTAAAAAAGATCTGAAACTTTACAGGAAGCACATTTGCAACTGTTCTTGTATCACTTTCAGTGCTCCGTTTTCAGAGACTTGAGCAGGAATTCTGTTGAGATAAGCAGTGTTCAGCTGAGGGAATTCAAAGTGCAGAGTAATCTTCACCGGAAGTAAAAATACCACTGAAAGGTTAACGAGAGTAACGAGAAATTCTTCTACTTTGAGCTACTTTCCACCTGCCGTTGTCTTCAGAAAAGGTCACAACCACTTTACTTTGTCTATGAAAGTTTTCCCAAGAAAATGAGTGAGTGCTACTGTCCATGCAAATCTCTCTACCCTGGTGCTAGAAGGTTATGGATGATTGCATGAGCATTGCTAGAGCATGAAAGATTCCTGTAGCTCAAACAGTGGAGCTTGGCACAATCAAAATCATGGGTTCGATTCCCAGGGAATGCATTAAACAGTTTTTAAAAAAGAAAAGCTTCCAAAAGTTCCTCCCAGATGCATAAATGATATATAAATAACAATTTTGGGTAAATCATTTGTGAAACCAAGAGCAAAATCATTGTTAAAAACATTTATGTAAAATGATTGCAATTTTATGTAAGAACGGTTTCATCACATCACAATTTGGACAGACATTTGTGTTTGGAATGGTCCAGTATTCATGTAAAATGCAACACTGAAATAAATACAGCAATTTATGAAAGAACGGTTTTACAAATGATTTACAATAGAAATGAATTCTGCTTTGTTTGGCTCTTTTTGTAAAATGGTGCATTGAAATGAATGTGGCAATTTACATGAAATTTGTGCAGACTGCAGACGACAAAATAAATACATAAATAAGTAAACATAAAAGGGAATGCATGAACTCATTTAGAAAAATGCTTAGGACAAGTGTCTGCCAAATGCATAAATAATGCAAAAGTACTTCATGTTCATCACATTCTATTTTATAAAATATTTCAGATTTGTGTGCAAACCAAAAAATAAATTTGGATACATTTTAAAACGTACTAACAAAGCTAAATGTTGTGCTAACACTGCAGATGAACATAAATTCACAAGACATTCACATGCATCGGATAAACTCTTGGTGACGTAAATGCGTGCAATCAGAAAATCTGAAACTCGTGGCTCATCTCTAATTGTGTTTCTTCTGAACACAATCTGTCAATTGAAAAGCGACTCAAGGTGTCTCAAGACACCTTATCAAAGGGTCTTCTACTAAACCAAAATCTGAAATAGACTGGTGGCATTATCTCGGCAGGGCTTAGGCTATTGATTGGGGCAAACCTAGATCCTGAGTAATGGTCAAACCAAAGAAATACATTTTAGGCCCATGCTAAGACTCGACTGAAAACTAGTTACAGCCAGAGATAACACCATGAAATGGAACAGAAAATCATTTTCAAATATTTTAAGTGCTTGAATGAAAACGCTTTAGGTGGGAATGGCGTCCTTTAGATTTATCTGCAAAATACTGAAGCGACTTTCAGTATTATTTTTCACTATTACTTTCACCCAGAGACATAGGGCTGCAACTCAATTCACATACCTTTACTACATACTACATTTACATTTACATTTAGTTATTTAGCAGACGCTTTTATCCAAAGCGACTTACAAAAGAGGACAATAGAAGCAATCAAAATCAACAAAAGAACAACAACATGCAAGCATATGACAAGTCTCGGTTAGCCTAACGCAGTACACATAGCAAGGTTTTTTTTTTTTTTTTTTTTTTTAAAAAGACAGATTAGAATAGAATAGAGAGTGATAGAGTTACAGGGTCAAATAAAGATAGAACAGATGTGTTTTTAGCCGTTTCTTGAAGATGGCTAAGGATTCAGCTGCTCGGATTGAGTTGGGCAGGTCATTCCACCAGGTGGGAACAGTGAATGAAAAAGTCCGTGAAAGTGATTTTGTGCCTTTTTGGGATGGCACAATAATGAAAAAAATTATTTTTACATACTAAATTTACATACTAAAAATTTAGTTTTTACATACTAAAAGTATGAAAGTATGTACTTTACTTAAGACACACAAATCTCACACTGTATTTATGTACAGTATACTGTATCTATATATTCATTCAAAGCACAATGTTAATAAGTTGCACACCACTTTTTTAACAGGGTTTTTTAACTCCACTGAGTTCATTACAATGCATTTTGGGACTGTCTTCTCCATGAAGGATACCAGAAATTCTGCCATAGTTTTTGACCAAAAGAAAGTATTCTAGAAGGCTGCATAACGAAGCTATCTATTCTTTCTTTTTGGGAGCAAAATTATGCTTTAAAATGCCACAAAGTTTTGGAACAGAGCCGCAGTATGAAAACTGGGATGCAGTCATATAGTCAGTGCTTCTTGAGATGTCCAAACTAAGACCTGAACTTCAGAATTCAAGGAATGAAGGCAGATTTCCTCAGCGACTTCACCTTTAATGATAATGAATGTCAGCGTCACTCCCCGTGAGACGATAAAAGAGTCTAGTGCCTCGGGCTCAACATCTGCCTAAATCTCTTTCTTTCTTCCCTCCGGCACCATGAAATACCCAAAATATTTCCTCCATATTCAGTTAATTCAGAACGACATGAATGAAGTCATTAAAATTGAATACACCAAATGGGCCAGACCTGCTAAGAGTGCCCTTTTGGAAATAAGAATATTTTACCGGAAGGTTAAAGTCAACAAAAAGGACCCTGTTTACTTTCTTGATAAAGTTCCTGTTGTTCCAAATAATAATAAAAAAAAAATGTTCGTCTACAACGTCTTGCTCCTACAATCAAATTGCTAGATTCTGGTAGCAAATGCTCCTGAACCAATCAATTCCTAGCAGATAAAATCACAGTTCTACATTTTATTTCACAGAACTTCTTGTGTCATTCAGAAATGTCACATTGCACAAACAAAATAGGCTGTGGATGGCAGTTTCATTCTGACTTGAAGAAAGTTTTAGAAAAAAGGGAAAAAGACAAGTACCAGATGTCTTGACAGAGAGTCCAGAGCATTGGTCGGAAGTCTGGTAGCAAACCAAACACTACCGGGGGATTCTTCTGGTTTAAAATTCACACTTATGCTGACAATTACGTCCAGCTGAATAGTCTGAGTCTTTTGTAAACTCTCATAGAGCCACAGCTGCTCAAAAAAAAGACAAAACTTTGAGAACTCAGTCACAGACCTTGCAAGAATAGAATATGCAGTAAGACTCTAGTTGAAACCTCTATATATAATGCATAGGGAAGGCAATTCCTTAATGACTCTATTAGTTATTCTTTTGACACTATAGACACAATAAATCCTAAGTATATAAACTGAAAAATACTAACATGATTTTTGGCACCATACCTATTGTGCATCTTTAAATACTCTGTTATACAAATAACCAGTCAGTAATTACACTGATTTAAGTTTCAACAGAACTGGTTTTATTCAGAACTGATGTTTCCTGCTGTCAGAGAAATTACATTTTAGATGAGATGTACGTTTGCAGTCTGAATCGAATGTAATGAGAATTATTACATGCATATGCAGCCAGACTTCAATTAAAATGCTACTGAATATTCTCAAAATTGTTGTGAATGTAGAAATCAAAAAAACGTTTAAATGAGTAGCGTTAATTAGCCTAACCGAGACGTGTAATTGAGATGACAGCGTACCGTCACATGTCGGCAGAGGGTGGCTCCACCAGTGGTTCTTCTCACAGACCAACTGCTCCTCGTGGCTCAGCCTGTATCCGGGCTCGCAGCCAAACCACACCACCGAGCCGATGGCCAAGTCCTGCCCGTAACGTATCCCATTTACGGGCACGCCGGGGTCCAAACATGAGTGAGTGTCCAAAGTGACGCCTGAAGCACAGCGAACGCAAAATGAGATTATTTTACATCATTTAAAGATATAGTTAAAGGGATAGTCAATTTCATTTACAGTTTCATCTTCTTGTGCATTAAAGGCAAATGAATAGTTTGACTGGGGGAAAAAAGCATGTAAACTAAATCTAAAATTACATTTTATCTTATTGCATAGCATTGCATATTACATTTATTATTATTTTATGTGTTAATGTGACATGCTTACTCCGGTATCAGTATCAAATTAAGTATTTAACTTGCATTGCATGCAGCTGTGCTGAAATGATTTGGCAATATGAATGTACAGTTTTTTGTCAAGCCAATAAAGCACGGCAAATCGAAAAAAATGGGGTGAAAAAGGAAGAGAAAAAGACAGAATAAGCAAGAAATAGAGAGAGTGAGACAGAATACTACAAAGAGAAATCCTCAAGCTGTTTGCTTGTGTGGAGAGACAGATACAATTCAGGTTGAAATATCATTTCTCAGGCAAAAGGCACCCGGTCTATAAAGACGGCTGACTCACTTTCATAAAAGAGCTTAAAGCCACTGTTAGAGCGACTGTTATCGGTGGTAAAGAGAAGATACAGGAAGTTGCCGCTGCTGAACAGGAACTGAGGGACTTGGGTGCCATTTAGAGAGGCGATTAGGGGCGACAGGAGATTCGGCCCATCGTGAACCTCTAGAAAGTCATAATTGAGTTCTGTCTGGAACCTGCCGGAAAAAAACAGATCAAAGAAAAGAGATAATAAAAATTACAACGTGAAATGTGTTTCCATCCACACACACAAACACATACACAGCTCATTACCCATGGCTGCCCAACTGTTCCTCATTGACCGCCTCTTTTAATGAGAAGTCACAGGCGCAGCCAGTGCTCACGCTGCTGTTTATTGATGGGATCAAACTGCTTTGTGATGTGCGAATAAACACAGATCTGCTGCAGTGAGCTTGCGTTAATGGAATAGTTGAGCTAATAATGAAAATACGGTCATTTACTCACCCTCATGTTGTTTCAAACCTGTATGGCTTTCTGTCTTCAGTAAAATCACACCTTTTACATAACACCCTAGTTTCTCTTTTCCAAACAGTGAAAGTATATATAATAATAATCAGGGGCTGGAAGCTCCAAAAGTTACATAAAAAGCACCATAAAATTATCATTTTAATTATTAAGTCACTAATAAGACTTGTGCACCATAGTCCAAGTCCTTTAAAATCATGTTATCACTGTGTGACAAATAGAGCAAAATATAATATATTTTATTTAAAATGAAAATTATAAATTAAATTAAAAATTAAAATATTTTTGGTAACACTTTATTTTAAGGTGTCATAATACAGAGTAATTACTTAATTAAATACTTCGTTGTAGCCGTTGTACTTACATGAAACAAAATGTACTTATCATGTAACTAAGTTATGGAACAGCCTGTAATTACAGTTTGTAATTATGTAGATGTAATAGGCAGCTACTGTTACACATATGTCACAGACCGAGTCTGTTACACCACTACTAGTACACTTAAGTACAATCTTGATACAATTTATTTTAAGTAGCTTATGCCTGTGTAATATTCTGTAATTGTAATGTAATTAGAAAAGTATTACATGTATTTAAGCTGTGTACTGGTGGGTTAAATCAAACTGAGGTGCAGCTGGATAAGGTGTACAGTATAGATACACATGAAGTACACAAGTAGCTTATGCCTGTGTACTTACATTTATAATTATGTTGTATAATGTCTGCAACACATGTAAAAATCTTTTGGTTACATAAACTGCTGTGTAACAGACTCGGTCTGTTACATATGTGTAACAGTAGCTGCCTATTACATGTACGTAATTATAAACTGTAACTACAGGCTGTTCCATAACTTAGTTACATGGTAAGTACATTTTGTTAAATGTAAGTACAACGGCTACTACTAAGTACTTAACTAGGTAATTACTCTGTATTGGACACCTTAAAATAAAGTGTTACCATATCTTCTATTAACAGTCAATTCTGAGTTGTAGAGAGGTAACATTTCAGTGAATAGCACTATATTTTAATAAACATCCGTACATATGCAAACTGTACATTAAATATGTACATTAAATATAAGTATAAAAGACTTTAATTAAATTTTAGTCTGTATACTGGAAAAAGGCTAAAATTTAAGTTTTTCACTTAAAATGAAAAAAAAAAAAAAAAAATCAACAAAGTCTGGCATATTGCATCTTGATGCCCCATATAGAGAAGATCTGAGAGCTACAGTTAGTGGAACAATTAATTAAATAATGAATTTGTCTGTTTCTCACACAAATCATATGCCTACATCCATTTCTTTTATGATATCTTTAATTAATGTTTTTTTTTTTTTTTTGGCCCACATTCTCATTAATTTCAGATGAGCAGCCAGCACATTTATCATAATATCTCCTTTTGTATTTTACAGAAGAAAGTCCTACAGGATTGCTGTACACAAGGGTGCGTAAACGATGACAGAATTGAAATGATTTCAGTGAAAAGCCAAAGTGCCGGAAAAAAACACAATCACTGCTCGCCCAGTCGAGTCCTCTGCTTTTGTGATACATCTCGAGGCGTCCGCTCCCAGGAGTCTGCTAGATCAAACTCCAAATCTGATGCTATTTCAATGCCCTACTCTTGGGAAACATTGCAGTGCTAATGAAATAAAGTCAACCATTTGTAACAAGATATAGATTAATTCCATTTCCCTTTCACAGTCAGCCTCGATGGGCACCACGCTCAGCGATAGATTCATACGGCAAACAGCGCGCGTATGGATCAAGCCCGTCGACATAACACTATGTAATCATTTATACAGACACTAATGGTGACCGTCTCCCTTGCGCTCTCGGTCTACGGGCTATGACAAACATTACTCGGACGCAACGGCATCCTTCAGACGTTCCTACATGTGAACTTTGCCGCGATCAGCTGAGGCTTACGATTCAATTACATTTGACATTATACTTTATTAACTCGGCAGACTGTTACATTGAGACTTTATAAAAACCCACACGGCCTTCACACCCCAAGGACCCCGGATGAAGAAGGCTATGAATATGTTGCTACTTCTGCTTTTTCTAAGCTGATATGTGCCGAAATGATTTGTCGCCTTGGAGAGCTGATGCCTCCAGACATGAATCCAAATAATGTCTCTGTGTGTTGCTGTTCTCAGAGCTATCCAACAGACCTGTCAAAGCTTATCTTGATGGAGCGTCCCACCTCGGCCTCGATGACCCACTCACAGCTCAGGGAATCTTTGTAGTAGCCGGGCCACCCCGGGGACAGAATGACTCCCACCGGAGCGGTGAAATGGCCTCCGCAGGGCGCTGCGGGAAACATTTTATGTACATGCCAGCAGAATGTTTATTAGAACACTTTGATTCAACAAAGAAACTTCTTCTTATCAACTGTTGTTGCAGTACAGTGTGTCTGAATGTCTTTGGAGATTAAAAAGTTCTTGATTTAAAGGTGCTGTAAGCAATTTTTTAATAAGACGCACAAAACGCTCCAGCTACCTGACAGACTTCACTAAAATAAGTGTCTGGAGAAATCAAACCGGTGTTTGTAAACAGTAGGAAAAAAGAGCCAGGGGAGCAAACCACATTTTTCTTTTATCCATTCAGAAACACTTTCTGCATGTCAATCAACTCTCATATTTGGGTTTGCAAAGATGTTTTTAATACTTAAAGAAAGCTATCTGTTAGCATCAAGAAAGCTAATTGCTAGCTGACTGCTGGCATCTTGGTAACTAGCCAAAAACTTGACACTTTAGAGGGTATATGGAAAATGATGTCAGTGAATTTACCACAGTAGAGGGCATCCTAGCTGAAAAAAACCCAGCTTAAACCAGACTAAGCTGTCAATCATTTCTCAGATTCAGTTTTGCAAAGGAAGTTTTAATACTTGAAGAAAGCTGTTACCATAAAGAAAGCTAAATGCAAACTGTTAACATTCCTTCAGCTGTATGACAATTGCACATAACAACTAGCAAAAACGTAACACTTTTGAAGGTCTTTGGAAAATTTGACTTTTGATGTCTTTGTAGAGAGAGGCTGTGCAATATAAGTAAACAAAAGGTAGAACAATAGCAAATTGGTTGCTTATTGCACCATTAATCAATAAGGTGTAGATGTCAATGTCTATGTCAAAATATTCAATTTCCGCAGTCTCACTTTCACAAAGCTCTTGTATTTTTTCACTAACTCATCCCTGAGGCATGAAGCAGTGGCCATGGCTTTTTACAAAGAGCTAAAACTAGCCTAAGCTGGCTTTCTGCATGTCTTGGTAGATTTGGTTTTACCAAGAAGGTTTTAATACCAGAAAACTGTTATCTGTTAGCATAGAGAAACATTCAACATTCATATTTATCTCTATGACAGTTGCACTTGATAACTAGCCAAAAACTTGACACTTCAGAGGGTCTCTGGAAAATTTTACTCTTTGTAAGGCACGGTCTGCAGAGAGGCTCTGTGATTTAAATAAGCAAAGTCAAAAGCTAAGAAAATGGCTGCCTATAGCACCTTTAATCAGTAAAAGTGATGCCAATGTTTTGGTGTGTTCAAGCCCTCCTGGAAGATGTATTTTTTACATCTGGAAGATGAGTGTTTGCTCATCTGCAATACATCTCCAGGATGTTTCCTTTACGACGTTAAACTGACATTTAGAAAATGTCTTTAATATGTTTATGATTTATAATGTATGGTAAAACTGACTTTTTAAAGATGATGACTTTTTCATCAGATGTTTGTAAATACTTTTCAGATGAAGCGCTCTTTAACAGACATCTTGGAGATGTACGTGTGCTATCTGGGTGGGAAGTTTGTATTTACAAATTAAGACGTCAGGTGTTGTTCAAATCACAAATTCAGATTTTTTTAACTCTACTTCTACAAAATGATGAAAACATACTGTGCATTAGTGTTCTGCTTTATGTTTTTATTCATATTATGAAGATGCTGTAAATTGAATCATTATATATTATACCGTGATTGTACAATACTGTGGTGTTTTGTATATGCAACTCAGCTAGTTTTAATGAATAATTGTAAATAATAAAAAAGATATAATTTCCTTCATTTTAACAAATTTACTATTTCAGTACAGATGCTAAATCTATTGCATCCATCATATTTTTATATCCTTCATATTCACTGACACACCCAAACTCGGAAACTCATGGCTTAAAAAACGTTCAGTTTCCCATCGATATTACAACATTTTGGTGTATACCATATGACTGTCAAAATAACGTCTAACCCATCCATTAGGCATGAAGCATTGGCCATGTCTTACAGTAGTAATTTTACCATGGTAAAGGGCATCTCTGCTGTCAAAAAAGGTAAAACCAGCCCAAGTTGGCTGGCTGGTCTCACACCTTGTAATAGCTAGTTTAAGAGGCTGGTTTTAAAGGGTTTTCAGCCACTTTTTTTTTAGCTGATCAAATCAGTTATTCCCATTGTAAACCAGCTAGACTAGCCAACCAGGCTGGTTTTGGCTGCTTTTTTTAGCTGCTTTAGGCACTCCACTTAACTTAGTTGTTAAGAGTATCCTGCACCTGTGGAGAAATCGGTGTAACATACAAACTCTTGTTTGATGCTGGCGCACATAAGTAATATTTTCTCATCAGAGCTGGTGTTTACAGAATGTTTTTCACAACTTTCCTCTGTCTTTTGTACTGTTGATACAACAACTCTGATAATAAGTGGAACTAAACCACTTTTCTATGAGTTCAAGGGATGCAATTTAGATAATTCGACAATCTTTCTGAAAAACATCCAAAGGCTACTCAAAGACCATCGTTTCCTGAGCTCAGCTTTGATAACTTTATTCCGCAGAAAAGATTAGAGGACACAAACACTTTTGAAACCTACCTTCACATTTGGGGATCAAACCACTCCACATCACCTTTCCCGCCTCCAGTTCACACACAATAGTATCCGAGCCTTGCGTCTTTATGAAGCCCTCCTCACAAACCACTGATATGGAGCTTCCCAGCTGGAAATTATTACCAAAGCGCTTGGCATTCATAGGCACTCCGGGATCCGGGCACTCATTGTGTCCAAACGCTGAACAAATAACATCAAAGCAGAGAGCTTGTTACTTGCAACGTGACTTACTTAATGAAATGGAAAGGAAAGAGCGAATGCATAATGGAATATAAAACTGTAGGAAGGAGAGGATTGTGGGTAAACACTAGGGTCCTGTGTTTTGGCTGAGCTAATGGTATGATGTTCAGCGAACAGGATTAAGTTGTTTGATGCTGGTGGATAAATGGCTTATGAATTAAATCGAGGAAAATATGTCCTTCCATATGTCCTTCTTGAGGGCTGGTCTGAATCTGATTGAAGACAATGCTTCGCATGCCAAAAATGTTGTTAGCAAACACTACGTTTTTTAAAAGTATTAATTATTTTTGCCAAGCATCACACACTTTTTTAGTTTACTGTAGCATACTCTGTGTGTGTGTGTGTGTGTGTGTGTGTGTGTATGTTTATTGCTTACTAAACCTTTTAAAATATTTTTTTCAGTAATTGAAATAATGATGAAATAAAGCAAAACAATCAGCAGATGCAAATACACACTTAAACCTAAATAAACTGCACAAATGTTGCATTGGTAGCTAATTAAAATGTAGTTGTAGTTTTTTTTTTAGTTTTTAGTAACTAAAATAAACTTTAAGTTGAAAGACTATTTAATTTATCACAACCTAAAACTGAAATGAAAAATGAAAAAAAAATTTAAGCTATAAAGAAATATTAAAAAACATTAAAAATATATAAGCACATAACAAATTACTAAAATTTGAACTAAAGTGACAAATGAAAACATTAAATATAATATAATAAAAATGCTATAATAAAAATACTAAAATAAAATTTTTATAACATTTTAAATTTAAAAATTGCATTATTTTATACAGTTATACTTAGTATATACACATGCACACATATTTAAACACACACAAATGCGTGTGTATGAAGTACATTATGTTGCAGCTTATTTAAAAAAGAAAAAAAATATCATTCCATAAATACAGACAAAATAGTATGCATAGTATGCTAGCATGCTGAAAAATCAGCTTTGCCATCACAAAAATAAACAATATTTTAAATTATATTCAAACAGAAAACCGTTATTTTGAATTGTAAAAATATTACACAATATTAATTTTTTTCTTAATTTTTTTGTACTTAATCAGAACACAATCTTTATCTCTAGATGAAAAGCATACAAAAGATAAGTACTCACTGCTGTATGTGATGTTGAATCCTCTGCCAGACATCGAGTGGTCGGCCTGAAACTCCAGCTGGAGGATGTTGGAGTTGCTGGTGAGGTGCGACGGCACTTCTGCCCCAGAGAAGCGTCCCAAAACCACAGCATCTGTCAGCTCCCCGTCCCTCACCGTTAGAAAGTCGTAAGGAGGCTCCAGGTCAAAATCATTGAAGGCCAGATGGATGCGGCTGCCGGGTTCAGCGATGATCAGCCAGACGCAGTTGAGGTTGTTACCGTAACCCTCAGGATAGTCTGGAGAGAGAACCGTTCCCATGGCGGCCGTGAAGTTGGACATACAGGGAACTAAGAGAGGGAGGAGATGCTGATCAGTTACATTTAGGTCAGAAGCAGCAAAGACTAATCTAAATTTATTTTAAAGGCATCAAATTTTGCTAAAACCTTATAACTGTAAGTTAAGGCAAGAGACAATACAGGACAAACCACTGTTTTTTTTTTTCTCCGTGCATTGGTCAGTTTAGAGAATTTGGGCTGATTAAACTTAAACTTAAACTTTTGGGCTTTAAAACTTGTCTTCTTTCAGACTAGAAGAAAAGAAAACATCTAAATTACACATTTAAGTGTTCGTTTTATGACACTTTATCTCTGTGCGTCAGTAGATTTCAATTATGAGCCATATCTTTGAAGGCTGTTTTCTCAAAATGTTTTTTTTTTTCATGCAGTGAGCCAGACATCTCCATTTAGTCTCCATTTGGTGATTGAAATAAAGATGAAATAATACAAAATATTAATAACAGATAAAGTAAACTTTTAAAAAGTTAGAGACATTCCTAAAATTAAAATGAAAAAAATGAAAATGTAATAAATGAAACATAATAATAAATAAATATTAGAACAGTATTTAATACTAAACATTTATATTTATTTATACTTCTATTTACACATACATAAGTATTATATATTTTGTACCTATAAATTTCATTTACAGTACATATTTTTGAAGGCAGTTTTCTCAAAAAGAATTTTTTTCTCATGCATCAAGCCAGAAATCAGTAGCACGTAAATCTTTATGGTTTTATTCATATCTATATTCTGATCAGTTTTACAGAGAGGTTTTTGTTCATATATTATTCACCTGATTTATATAACATTTCATTCCTATATTTTAATAAAACTCTCCATTTCAGCAGCGCTTACACCAAACTTTACAGTTTTATTCCTATCTATATTCTGATGGGGTTTGCTCATATATCATGCACCTGATTTATATAACTTTTTATGCATAAAATGATGCTGAAAATCTAGTTTTTCCCCAGCTACTGACAGTATTTTCTGATTTATGGGGTGATAATAAGAGAGCCTCTGTAAAACCTTCAACTCTAATATGTCAACAAAATAAAACAAGAACCTGCATTTACCCAGTGTTCAGATTTCCGTTCTGGAATTGTATGCAAATGAGAGCATATTTAATTCGATAATGCATTATTTGCATATTTAAACATAGAATTCCAGAACCTGTAACAGAAAACAATTGTCAACTGGGGAGAGTATGATGATATCTGTAAGTTACAATTTTTACCCTATTCACCTGCAGTGACTTGCCTTAAGCAATAACTAACACGCTGACGTGTGACAGCAGGGTTGCGAAACAGAAAAGATGCTGCACCTGTTTCCTTCAGGGATTATTGTATTGTAACGGAAGCAGTAATTGTATTAAACTGTATTGTGCAACTCTTGAAATGGTATTGCTCTTTGGTGCTGTTTACTTGTCGGGCTCCCAGAGAATTGTCATCTTATCATCTGCCAGAGCGCAGCTGTCCTTTCGAGTCTGTTAGCCATATTTAACGGCACGGCGGTTGTTTTGTTTACACACGCCGACATAAAACACAGTTTTAATTAGAACGACCTCTCGACATCTTTTCATTTAGACATGTGTCTCACCGACTCGGAGAGATTCAAAGGGTCGTCAGCACTCATCTCCGTAATGAGCTAGCGAGGATAGATGGAGAACTGTGCTCTTAAATTACTTCCTGAACGCACAAGGCCTAATGTACCTGAAGAGAGCTAAACGTTAGTATTTCCCATTCATCTTAGTCGCAGTTGGCAGGAAAATTACATCATGGCAACATGAATTGGCGACATATCCATGTTATGATCACTTAAATGCACTTCACATAGTAATTATGACTCCTGAGCTCTTAAGAACTTTCTAGAGAGACTTGTGCTGGCTTTCAAGTCTTGTCAGGATGATCGTATTTACAGTATAATGGCAAAATTCTCATGATTAGCAATGGAAAACTCTGGATTACCTTTAAGCGATTTTTTTTTTTTTTTACTTTGATATATGATATCATGGAATTGTTTGTGGTACATATTCAGAAAACATTTTTAATGGCAAATTGTAGTTTAAAATAAACAGAAAACTGACAGTAAAGACAGCTATAATATTACAAAAGATTTCTATTTCAAATCAGGTTTTTTTTCCCCCTTTATATTCATACTTTTTTTTGGGATGAATAGAAAGAAAAAAAAAATTAAATTAAATTAAACAGCCCAAATTTTTTCAGCATTGATAATAATCAGAAATACTTCTTGAGCAGCAAATCAGGATATTAGAATGATTTCTGAAGGAAATGATGTAATGATGCTGAAAATTCAGCTTTGATCACAGGAATAAATTACATTTTAAAATATATTCAAAAAGAAAGCAGTTATTTTAAATCTAAAAATAAATAAATAAATCTTATAAATATGTCACAACATTGCTCTTTTTTTACTGTATTTTTGATCAAATAAAGCCTTGGAGAGAATAAAAGATTTTACCTATTTAAAAATGTCATTCAATTTATGTATTTATTTATTTTTTTAATTATCGACCTCAAACATTACTGTAAAAAATACCATGGCATTCATGATGGTAATGTCAAAAACATGATATTAAAACATAATACGTGGTAGATTATTCTACCTTCCAAATGGTATTGATCATCATAATTAAGTTTTAACTGTGAGTGTTAACCACATAATTTAGCTTGTATGCATTTTAGAAATCGTTAATGAAGAAAAGTGATCGTGCTCTGCAGAAAATACTACTCGCTTAGCCAGTTAATGAAGCAACGGGCTTGTATGATAAGACAACATTTCCCATCACTCTCTGTGGCAGCATGAGAATTATGAAATACATAAAGCATCGGTTATGCATTTAATACACATCCTTTGCTCTTCATTTTGTTGTATTAGCACTTAAAAACTTCCGGTCTGAGAGAAAGAAAAATGAAATTGCCCAAAGCACCCATTTTTATTCTGACTAAAATAACGCAAATCACATCACTATGTGTCTAGACACATAGATAGATAGACAGACAGACAGACAGACAGACAGACAGACAGATAGATAGATAGATAGATACATAGATACATAGATACATAGATACATAGATAGATTTAGCTATTTTGGCAATTAGCTGAAATTGAATTTCAGTCTCTTCTTCATGCAATGTTAGTCCTCGTTCAAAAAACTTGGAAGCACTTTTATGGTAATTTTTTAGAGCTTGACAGTATAGCTCATCCTCAACTTTCATTGCATGAATAGAAGAAAAAAAAAATGCTCAGATGTTCTGTTAAAAATCACATTTTTTTCCAGAGAAGATTAAAAAACATTTAGTCTTCGAAGCACATAAATATTAACAGAGGAGCGTCTAGCAGCACTCACATATACAGATAGGGATGTTAGCAGACCACTGATTGTTATTCTGACAGGAAATCATTCGCTCGCCAATGAGCTCGAATCCGAACTGGCATTCAAAGCGCAGCACGTCTCCGTTGGAGAAGCCCCCGCCCTCTCTGAGGCCGTACAGAGGGATGCCGGGATCCCCGCAACTTTCCTTGTCAATTTCTGTAGGTAGGCGAGAGAGACGAGAGGAGGGAGAAAAACAGCAGTAAAGCTTTTGAGCCAGCAGAGTGATTTATGTGGGCACTCTAAGAAGCTCGGGCAGAGAACAGACTCACCTTTATAGTTGATCTTAAAGCCAATAGAGCCCACACTTTCATCAGACTGCAAATGCAGCCACATTTGATGGGTCATACTAACGATGAGGTCAGGGACGAAACTGCCCGTTAACCTGTCGATGCAGAGTGAACAAAAGAAAATAAGAGTCTTTGAGCTCAGCATACAGAACACTACTGTGGCGGGGCCATGCAATAATAATGCTGTCAGATGCCGATACTATGGTATTCTCATACAGTATATGCTATAGTACTGAATGATCACTATATTTATATACCATGGTATATATATATATATATATATATATATATATATATATATATATATATATATATATATATATAGCACTCAAAGGTTTGGGATAAGTAGATTTTTTAAATATTTTGAAATAAACTGCAAAACTGCATTTATTCAAACAAAAATACAGTAAAAACAGTAACATTACGAAATATTATTACAATTTAAAATAGCTGTTTTATATTTGAATATATTTTAAAATGTAATTTATTCCTGTGATGCAAAGCTGAATTTTCAGCATCATTACTCCAGTCTTCAGTGTCACATGATCCTTCAGAATCATTCTGTGCTGATTTGCTACTCAAGAAATTATTATTATTATCATCAATGTTGAAAACAGTCGTGCTTAATATGAAAATTGTGATACTTTTTCAGGATTCTTTGATGAATAGAAATTTAAAAAAAAACAGCATTAATATGAAGTTTTTTCTAACAATGAAAAAGTCTCTACTGTTACTTTTCAGCAATTTAATGCATCATAAATAAATAAAAGTACTGATTTCTTTTTTAAAAATACCCCAGACTTTTGAGTGGTAGTGTATATCCAACAATATCATAGAACGGCAATGATATTTATTAAAAAACAGTATTACCATAGCACATATTCCAAATACAACAACAAACAAAGCTTACAAAAAAGTACATGTACCTTGGTAGCATCATGGTATTCTCACAAGTACAATGTGCGAAATAAGAGGGTTGTAAGAGGCCTCACTATATATACATATATATGGTAAAGTCCAACTAAAATGTGATATTACCCTGGTATTATGTCCATAAAAAGAGTAATGTCATAGTACGTTTTGTATTTGACTACACTTTGGCTTTCATGTATTTCAAAAACACCATGGTAGCATCCAAAACTATAGTATTACCATGATACATTTTTTGTAAAATCACAGTATTACCATTCTGGATTCTAGTCTGTTTTGGTTTAGTTTTTCTGTGTTTACTGTGTTCCCTTCTGCCTAATTTCCTAGTTAGTTTCCTCATCTTTTAGTTAGTCCCACACACCTGTTTCTGTTCTCCCTGAGTACTTTTTTTTCTAAGTATTTTTGCTCTGAGTTTCTTTTGTTCCATTGTCTGGTCTCATTTACGGATATTTCTATGTGAATGTGTATTGACTTCTGTTATTTTCTAGTATTTTCTAACATTATTCCTGGATAGCGAGTGGAAAATATAACCATTACCATGGTAGATGTCCAAAAACAGGGTAAAGTCATGGTACTTTTTTGTATTTGACTGTACTTGGGGGTTTAAATTATACTGTTAGGTACTTAAAAAAAAAAAATCACCATGGTATCATCCAAAACCCATAGTACCATGAAAAATGTCTTTAAAAAAAATCTGTATTACCATGGTACAGGTCAAAAACACCATATTAGAATGGTACATGCTAATATGTCCGTTATGGACTGTGATTTTTGGTAATTCCATGGTACTTTTATGCAAATGTATAAATAAGGCATAATAAAAGTACTAAGCTAATTTGACCAGCACAAACTTGAAGAAAGGCATTAATTGAGCTTTACAGTATGTATTAGTGTTCTGGCAGTGAGAGTCTTTTGTCCTTGAGGACAAAATGGTTTTGACAATGGATCGCAGCTGGAACAGAGCCAGCCAAATGCACCAGAAAGCAGCACAGACCGTCACCAAAGTGTGTCTACCCAAGATACTCGGAGACATACGGCTGACGGCGAGAAGAGGTGGACGGAAAAACATGTTTGTGAGGGAGAAAAATACAGCCGGAGGATTTGTGCCTGTGCGGTTTTTATGGTTTTGAGGCTTTCATGCTGTTGAAACGGATAACTGCTGCAAAGCTGAACAAAATGCAAGATAAAAGAAAAAAATAGCCACTGGAGTCTATTAAAGTTGGATATCTTAAAGAGGGGGAAATCAGAATTTTTCTTGGTCTTTCAAAAAGAAAAGAAATCAAATGTAGAATGCAGATATACACCGGAAATGTCTGGCATGCCACAACTTGTCTAACTTCAGCACTTCATTTTCTCTGTCTGTCTGAAACAAAATGATTTTATTCACAAATAGCATGTGTGAATTGACTGCTATGAATTTTATTTGTTATATATTTCAATAATGTCTGTGCATGGTAAATGGTTAGTAAAACTAAACTGAGACTTGTTGGTGCAAGAAAACTTTATGCAAAAAATATAAATGCTAGAAAAGAGATATTATGGCCCCTATAAAATATTCTAGCTGCAAGCTAATGGTCAATGTTAATTATTCAAGATTACAAAAAAATCATTGACTTGTCTTCCAGCTAAAATATCCAAATATCCTTAAAAGAAGAAATATTTACTTGAGAAACCAAATTGTGTAAGATATTAAGACCTTGAATTAAGTTTAGTTTTCTTATTCCATTGGCAAACAGTTCTTGTTTTAAGCATGAACTTAATACAGTTCAATGACATTTACAAACAATTTACTCATGGGAAAGGAAAAATATGCTGAGCTCAAGGTCTTAATTTCTTATGTCTTAATAGCCTTTGCATATTTGGTTTCTCAAGTAAACTGAGGGATATTTTCACTGGAAAACAAGATACTGATTGAGATATTGATGTTTTTGCCATAAAACAGAAAACACTCCTGACACACAAATTCTGAATAACACTAAATCTGACACTTGTGACTGTTTGCTGTGAAATGTATTTATGATCCATGGTTAGTAAAACTAATTGTGACTTGGTGTAAGAAAAAGTTAAATGAAAAAAGATAATATTGCCCCTAATATTCTAGCTGAAAGTCAATGGTCAATGCTAAATATTCAAGACTACAAAAATCATTTTGGCATGTTTTCCAGTTAAAATATCCAAACATTCTGAAAAGAAAATACCAAATTGCATAAGATATTAAGACCTTGAATTAAGTTTATTTTTCTCTCTCTATTGGCAAATAGCTGTTATTACAAGTATGAATTTAATTAAATTTAGTGAGGTTTACAAACAATTTGCTGATGGGGAAGGGGGAATATACTGAGTTCAGTGTCATTTCTTACATTTAAATAGCCTTCACATATCTTAAGCATATTTTGTGAATTTATCTTGATTAAAAGATGCTTCTGGGAAACAAGATTGAGCCGTTTTTGCAGTGCAATGCAGAAAACAGTATAACTCTGAATCTTACACTTGTATGATTGTTTTCGAGTCGCCAACCTCTCCACCGTCTCCGACAGTCAACGTATCGTATCCCAGCTCCAAGTCGAACTCTTCGAAATTGATTTGAATAACCTGCGACGGGAACAAAATCACTGAATTAGCGTTAGAAGTCTTTGTAATGGAACGCCACTCGAATAAATGAAGCACCTTGACCGGAGGGATTTCTCCATATGCTCTCTGTTACGGAGAATGAGTAGTGTGCATTTCACAGCGTCTTAATTAGGTTTCTCAGTACTAGAGCGCTTCAGACATCATCAAATATAAATGATACACACTATTCTCAATAAATATGATATTCATGAGCTCACCGGGGCCAGCACTTGGCTGCAGCATATGTCGCCTGTATATTTGAGTTCATTTGCTCGTACCCTCTGCGGCCCCATTGAACCGCGGCGCTATAACTGAAAAAATTCAGCGGGGGCAATGCATCAATTATCCAACAAATCATTTGCACAGTCCAATGAATGTTGAGGGTAAAACAAATTTCCGAGAGTGCTTTCAATCAGCGGCTCAAGCTTGCAAGTAAACATCAAAGAGACATGCTCCGCTTGTTCCGTGTGATTTCAAACGCTCACTTGTACATTAACAACGTCCTGTTTGCATAATCACCCCCCGGTGTGTGTTTGGAGACACCGGGGAGCTGCCGCTGCTCACATTTAGTTAGACACCATGAATACCGGTCTTCTGGCACGTTTACGGCACACTGAGGAACGAAGCATGCACTTAAGGTATATGGGTGCTTCTTCAACGGCTGTCGCTTCTGTGTCTCGAGGGTTGATTTTTATTAACGCTAACAGATTTCAAATTGGCTTGTCTGTTAAATTAAGGTCACGTTAAAGTCTTGGAAACTTTTCACCATGCCTTCTTGATGCTTTTCAAATGCTTCTCTTTTATGTTGTCCCAGAACCAGACTTTAAATATTAAAATATGAAAAATAAATTACAAAATGTGGAAAAAAAACATGAATTCGTACATATTTCATAAAACTTTGATCTAAACAAAGAATTAAAAACAAACCATTACCCCCAAAGTTTGGGGTTAGTAAGATTTTATTTTTATTTTTTTTTTAAATAAGTCTCCAAAGATGCATTTAACTGATCCAGGCTGATTTACTTGATCAAAAACAGCAATATTGTGAAATATTATTACAATTTAAAATTACACTTTTCTATTTGAATATATTTTTAAAAAGTAATTTAAAACTGTTTTTACGTGATAGTCAAGGCTGCATTTATTTGATTAAAAATACAGGTGCATCTCAATAAATTAGAATGTCGTGGAAAAATTCATTTCAGTAATTCAACTCAAATTGTGAAACTCGTGTATTAAATAAATTCAATGCACACAGACTGAAGTAGTTTAAGTCTTTGGTTCTTTTAATTGTGATGATTTAGGCTCACATTTAACAAAACCCCACCAATTCACTATCTCAACAAATTAGAATACTTCATACGACCAATAAAAAAAAACATTTTTAGTGAATTGTTGGCCTTCTGGAAAGTATGTTCATTTACTGTATATGTACTCAATACTTGGTAGGGGCTCCTTTTGCTTTAATAACTGCCTCAAATCGTCGTGGCATGGAGGTGATCAGTTTGTGGCACTGCTGAGGTGGTATGGACGCCCAGGTTGCTTTGATAGTGGCCTTCAGCTCATCTGCATTTTTTGGTCTATTGTTTCTCATCTTCCTCTTGACAATATCCCATAGATTCTCTATGGGGTTCAGGTCAGGCGAGTTTGCTGGCCAATCAAGCACAGTAAAACCATGGTCATTGAACCAGCTTTTGGTACATTTGGCAGTGTGGGCAGATGCCAAGTCCTGCTGGAAAATGAAATCAGCATCTCCATAAAGCTTGTCAGCAGAAGGAAGCATGAAGTGCTCTAAAATTTCCTGGTAGGTGGCTGCGTTGACTGTGGACTTCAAAAAACACAGTGGACCAACACCAGCAGATGACATGGCAGCCCAAATCATCACTGACTGTGGAAACTTCACACTGGACTTCAAGCAACATGTATTCTGTGCCTCTCCACTCTTCTTCCAGAATCTGGGACCTTGATTTCCAAATGAAATGCAAAATTTACTTTCATCTGAAAAGAGGACTTTGGACCACTGAGCAACAGTCCAGCTCTTTTTCTCCACAGCCCAGGTAAGACGCTTCTGACTTTGTCTCTGGTTCAGAAGTGGCTTGGTAGCCCTTTTCCTGAAGACGTCTGAGCGTGGTAACTCTTGATGCACTGACTCCAGCTTCAGTCCACTCCTTGTGAAGCTCTCACAAGTGTTTGAATCAGCTTTGCTTGACAGTATTCTCAAGCCTGCGGTCATCCCTGTTGCTTGTGCACCTTTTCCTACCCAAATTCTTCCTTCCAGTCAACTTTGCATTTCATATGCTTTAATACAGCACTCTGTGAACAGCTACACCTTTCAGTAATGACCCTCTGTGACTTACCCTCTTTGTGGAGGGCGTCAGTGTTCGTCTTCTGGATCATTGCCAAGTCAGCAGTCTTCTCCATTATTGTGGTTTCAAAGAACAAGAGATACCTGGAATTTATATTGTAGGGATGGTCATTAATTGAAACTCAAATGTAAATATTCTAATATTTTGAGATACTGTTTTTTGACTTTCATGAGCTGTAAGCTCTAATCATCAAAATTAAAAAAGAAAAACTTTTGAAATGTTTTACTTTACATGCAATGAATCTGAAACATATGAAAGTTTCACTTTTTGAAATAAGTTACAAGAAAAAATGAACTTTTCCACGACATTCTAATTTATTGAGATGCACCTGTACAGTAGAAACAGTAATATTGCAAAATATTTTTAGAATTTAAAATAACTGCTTTTCATTTGAATATATTTTAAAATGTAATTTATTCCTGCGATGCAAAGCTGAATTTTCAGCATCATTACTCCAGCGTCACATGATCCTTCAGAAATCATTCTAATATGCTGAACTGCTCCTCAAGAAACATTTCTCACATTATCAATGTTGAAAACAGCTTCATATTTTTGTGAAAGCCGTGATACATTTTTTAGGATTCTTTGATTAATATAAAGTTCAAAAGAACAGCATTTATTGGAAATACATTTTTTTTGTAACACTATGAAATGTTTTTACTGCCAGTTTTGATCAATTTATTGCACCTTTGCTAAATAAAATTAATTTCTTTAAAAACTGAACCCTAAACTTTTGAGTGGTAGTATAGATATTACATAACATTTGAAAGACTTCAAGTCATTACAATATGCACTGTATTGCACGAAAATAATTAATATAAAACTTCTTCAATAAACATTTTCAAACTATTATATAATATTTAGAATAATTTACAATAAATAAGGAGCCATTTTATTACAAAAAGGTCACTCCTAAAAATCATTTGCATCACAGAATGTATTCAAAACCCAATATGTAATTTCAGATGCGATGGAAATGGTATTTTAGTGTAAATGTTAATTAGTTAAAAAAAAAAAATGACAGAATTCTCCTATGAGATGATGTATAAACACCCACACCTTGTTGACGAATCATCCACATACGCACATGCAGCTTACAGGCGGTCCACATGCGCAAAAAAATCTCTTACAGCACTTACACTGATATTATTAGTGGTTTACTAATGAACACAATCAGGCAACCATAAGAAGTCCTGCTTCGTCCCTTTAAGTTCATATATTAACTTCATTTATTGTGTTAACTCAATAATAATGCCAATGAGCTGCCCATGGGTCTCTAATAATGGGTCTGCGGAAAATGCAATAAAATTTGAACTTTGCAATTCCGTCGGGCGAAGATAAATGAGGTAATAATGTTATGTGTGTTAGGGCTCATTTGCATTTCTCACCAGAGGAAAGCTCAGATTTAGCAGCAATTGAGGACACGAATCAGCTATTTGCTGGTTGTTAATGGCCTGGCATAAAATGGGTACACAAAAAAAATCGAAAAACCTACACCTGAAATGTGCCATTTGCAGCAAGAGCTCATGGAAAGAGAAACTGTTGACTCACAAAATCTACTGTAAGTTGCATAGCTTTCATTTAGTTAAGAATCTTTTCAGTGTTTTTAAACCAGAATTGCATTATTTGAGGTGCTGTAGGGAAAGATGATGTTTTCTAATCTGTCTTGTACAATGGGGCACAAGGAGAGCAATGTGAGGTATTGATACCTCATCAGGAACCGCTCACAACAGCAGGTTTCAACAGCGCAAAAGGAAAAAAACAAACATACTAAAATAAAGACATTACACCACTGTAAATCCAAGGTTTTAAATGCCAAAAAACCTTATTTACTACATCTATTGTTAATATTGTAAATAAATTATAATGAAAAAGAAGAAAAAAATGGTAGAATCATGTTTGAATTATTTGTTTTATAATAAAAATAAAAATAATAATAATATGTCATATGACTTATATGACTTGCTCATAAAAAAAGCCTTTGGTTTCTTTTAAGAAAATAAAATTAAAACATTAAATCTGAAAATAAAAATTGCTAAATTAATATTACATATTTACATATTTAACATAATTACATATTTATTCATTCATTTATTAATTCATGCGTTCATGCATGCATGCATTCATTAATTTTTGCTAAATTAACCATCTGGGGTCATTATTTCACAAAAAAAATAAATAAATAAAAAATCATATTTAAAGGTATCATAGGTGATTGTCTTCAGAAACATTTTTTGTTATTCTGGTTGAAAGTCTCTTCACATCCTGTTAGCAATCATTAAGTTAAGTGGTCTAAATGTATTTATCTGTATTTATATATTCTGTGGAAGGTGTAGGACCAAGAAATGTTCGTCCAATCAAAACGCTCGGTCCGAGCGTTTTAATTGTCTTTTCTACCTGTCTGTCAACGTATGTATTTGCGTACCTCTGCGCACCCTGTTCGCGCAGACACGATACGTCATCAGCGCGTTCACGCACGCTATTGCAGACAGAGCGAGAATGGCAGACAAACATCAACAACCCGATCTTCCTTCCTGGTATTGTAGTACTTTTACTAGCTATAAAGTTTTCTGACCGGTGAATGACACATGATGTAGCCCAGCGGTTCCCAATTCCAGTCCTCGTGCCCCCCGTTTTGCATATTTTGCATGTCTCTCTTAGTTAACACACCCGATTCAGATAACCAGCTGGTTAGAAGAGAGCTACGTGCATGAACTGTGTTCCGATTGACATGCTCCCTACACAGTGTTCATTGCTCCCTACTCCCTGAGCAGGGGAAATCCGTCGGAAATTTATTTCACTTCGGAACATTCATTCGCAGATTGCACTGCGCAGCGTCTTTACACACAGACGAAACTTACTAGAGAAGTGTGACATAATATACCTCTGTAAATAAATACAATTTAAATTCACATCTTGCACACTTTATTGCCCTTTGTATGGAACATATACGCTCGCTTTGAACTGGAATCATGGCGGAATATCTGGTGATGTCCACTTCGCAGGGCACTTATGACTTACGGTCGAACAGAACAAAAGTCAGACGTGATAAGATATACATATGAAATGTGCAGAGCGGGGAGAGCGTGAGGACTGTTATTGGAAACCGTTGATGTAGTAATTTAATGTTATCTCTGGTATTCCGCTCTCTGAGCGTATGTGTGTTCAGGGGGCGTGGCTTTGGACGGCGATTGCAGGGAGGGTGGGACGTTCGCTTTCAGTGCTATCAGGCTAAAGTTAGCATTTTCCGAGATGTCCCACTACACCTTTAAGCAAGTAAAAGAGAAAAAGCATGTTTCAAAAAACATAATTGCACTAAAATAAATTACATGACCGTAAATGCATTGGAGAGAAAAAAAAAAAAAAAAAAAAACTGACCATGGCCTTAAATACCAAAAAAAAAAAAAAAAAAAAAAAAAACATACTTACTATAGCTATTGTTATTACTGTAAAACTTTTTCTTTTTTTTTAGCATTTTGGAATTGCATGTTTTTAAATAAATGTAATTTTTAGATACAAGATATCAGTACTCATATACAAGCCTGTGTTTAGTTTTAATAAAATATATAAAATATATAAATTAAATCTAAATTTTGCTAAATTAATATTACATGTATTTTTAATTAACATTTTTGCTAAATTAATATTGTATATTAATATTTTCATACTAAAATAATTACATGACTGTAAATCCATTCAAAAAATTAAAAGCCAAAACACCATATTTACTACAGCTATTGTTAGTATTGTAAAACAACTGATAGAAACATGATGAAATCATCTGTTTTATTATAAAAGATTTATTAAATACATCATTATTTTTCAACAGTACAACCCTAAAGAAAAGAATCTTAAAAACAGAGGTAAACATAATCATAATAAAAAAGAAAAATTAAATCACTGTGAGTACATTTAAAAAACTGGCCATGGTTTTAAATAAATACTGTTAGTATTGTAAAACATTAAAAAAAATGATAGAATCGTACTGGTACTACTTTTTTTTATTACATATGTCATTTTAAGATATAAGATATTGACATGCTCATAAAAAGCTTTGGGCTTGAGTCAGATATGGAGTGGTGTGTGTGTGTGTGTGTGTGTGTGTGTGTGTGTGTGTGCAGGTTATTGTTGTACCTTATTGGGGTTACTGGCGGTGATAATCCAAACACACTGCGAGTTACTCTCATACTGGATGGGGAAATTAGGCGACGTAAACGTTCCTGAAGGGCCGAAGAGGTTCATCCCACATGTTTTTGCTGCAAAACAGAGAAATGCAAAGTAATAGTCATTTATAATGAGGCAGACAAGACTAAAATACACACAAAAAAGATTTTAGGGACAGCATTTCATTTTCAGCATTTATTCACCCTCATGCCCACAAAAAAAAAGAAAGAAAAAAAGATTAGCAGAATGTACAAACTGTTTTTTTTTTCTATATAATAAAAGTAATTTATTGTCAAGCTTCAAAAAGAACAAGAAAAGCACTATAAAGTGCAGAAGGTTTGTACATCATTGGTTCACATGAGTCATGTTGCACTTAGCAGTAAATAACTATCCACTTTTGTTGTATGAAAAATGGGTTTTTGTAAAAGGAAATAATATAGGTTTTGGAACAACAGGAAATCAATTTTCATATTTATGTGCAATATTCTTTTAAAACTCAGCTGTAATCAGTACCAAGAATCAATGGTATTGAATTTTGGGATTACGGGACATCAGTAGATCTGATGTCTGGTCTAATCCTCAGAGAGTTTATTGAAGGCAATAGTCTAACCTTTACAGACGGGTCTATGGTCACTCCAGGCCGCGAACACCTCGGCGACCCTCTGACACGTGATGCTCTTGGATCCCTGAAGCACGTGGTCCCCGTCGCAGGTGAAATGAACCGTCACACCGATGCTGCCGTGTTGAAGAGAGAACAAATATGAAAGCCAGAGAATCAATGAAGGAATTCTTCTGGAGAGCCTCCCACGCGTGCCGACAGATTGATCAGCGCTGCGTGTCGCGGCCTCATGTCAGAGCAAATGTCAGGTAGGAATATAATCAGGGATTTCATTGGGAATGGGAATGATCCCTTTACTTTTTGTTTCCATTGCTAATTTTGTCCCCATTTTGCAAAATAGTTTTATGTAATTTATTCCTTTTTAATGTTTTGTTGAATGGTCATTGTGACTGATGCATATTGACTGTTATCATGAATATGCGTCAGTTATACTTTACGATAAGATTACATTTATTCAAATTAGAAAAATGTAATACACATTAAATTAAACAGAAATTATTAAATGCATAAATCTTTTGCTAAATAAAAATTTAAATTAATATTTTAGATTAATATAAATTAATATTCAGCTAAAAAATTCATAAGAAAATTTAACACAACCTATCATGACCATTTATAATAAACGAATATTAAATAATTAAATTAATTTTTGCTAAATAAATATTTATAAAAAAAACAATATATAAGACAACAAAATATATATATGCATATATGTTAATATAATATAACATTAAATTTTTTTGTTAATTTAATACAATTGATATATTTAACTTGGTTTGCAAAAATAATATTTGATATAATTATATATATATATATATATATATATATATATATATATATATATATATATATATTATTTTTTTTTTTTTTATAAATATTTGAGAAAATAATGATAATAATAATAATAAAATTGAAACATTTAATTAATAGTTAAATTAATAGTTTACAAAATTAATAATATGAGAAAATAATATAGAAAATATAAATATTAAATGTGTCAATTTGCTGAAATAATTTTTAATTAATATTTTGCTTAAATAATATTCAAGCAAAACAAAATATTAATATTTAAGCTAATAAAAAAGAAGATATAACATTACATGTGTAATGTTAAAGCTAATTCAGTGCTTAAATTCATTTGATCACTTACTGTTGATTGGACTGCAAGAAAATAACATCATGAGTATTATGTCAAATTAATAATAAATTATAAATAATATATTATTTTTTAATAAATACATTATTTTATAAATAAATTATTTTATATTAATATTTGGGAAAAAACATTTCAGCAAATAGTATATATTTACATATATTTTAATAAAATATCATATTACATTTCTTTATTATTTTTTTCTAATTTCTAATCTTTTTATTATTTTCTAATTTAAAAAAAAAAAAGACTTTTATCCTAATATTTAGTAAAAATGATTCATATCTTAGAAGACAATAAAAATATAAGACGGTTTCAACGGCAACAACATAAACAAACGTTACTGCACATGTGCGCTTGTGTGGCCCTAGCTTAACTTCCGGTATACTTCCAAATCATCAACAACAACAGTCAAGTCCCTCTAGAGTAGATTATTTTTTAATAAGCAAAACATGTTTGCTGCGTAAATCAGACGTGTTGGTTTATTGAAAATGCTAATTTATTCTCTGCCAGCAGGAGGTGCTTTAAAGCAGGAGAAATAGAAGTTTCCCCGGTAACAGTTGTACACAAAGCAGCTCTGAGCTTACAAACGCTGCTTTATCAGGCATATAACATGCAAGATGAAATGAAAATGACATCGACATTTTTCTAAAGACAGTCTTTCTTCAGATATACGGTGATATAAAAACACCCGCGCTTCGTTTTGATTTTTAATTAAACGTGCAGTACGTGCTCATGTTTATTCAATGAAGCCTTTTGGAAAACTGGTCAGTTTTGATATCTGTGGCGGATCGCCACAAATAAAAAAAAATGTATGGGAAACACATCCCACAGCACAACAGCCTGAGCCCAACTTCATTACTCATCACTTTAACTTTAACTGCGTTTGTAGTCGGCGCCACAAGCCAGACTGATAAACACAGACCGGAAGTTAATTTAGGGCCAGGTGCGTGCGCCCGATGAATCCGTGTCATTTTTTTATGATTAGATTCATATTAAAATTCATTTAATATTAAATACTTATAATATATTTAATATTAAACTAATATTTTTATTAATATTTTGCAAAAATAGCATTTAAGCAAATAAAATCAAAAATTATAACATTAAACATAATGTAATGAGAACATATGTCAAACCTTTCTAATTTTGAATACATAAGTAACTTGTTAATAATGTTACTGTTTACATTTCAGTATCAACTTGTAATTGAGCAAAGAATCTATTAAAGTTTTCCATGTATAAGCTATCAAAACAGTAAAAGATCATATTAAACTATATCTGTGCATGACCTAATTTAAATTCATGAGCTATGCAATCACAACTGCATGAAATCACAACTTTCCCCATCATTTTCCTAAAACAAAACTGCATCCACGCGTCCAGTCTGGACAGCTTGCCTACCTGTAATCGGTGCCAATGCGTTTGCCGTTCTCCGGCTCCCCGGGGTCCGGGCAGAAGTTGGAGACCTGCTTGACCATCCCTTCATTCACTGTGGGAGAAGAAACAGCATATGGAGACATAAGCCAACACGAACCCATCAGCCTTCATCACCTGTGATCATGCTCTCCATAACACAGCCTTGGTTATCAGACATCAAGTTTCATCCTCAATCAAAAGACAAGTTGGCGTAATATCTCGTCCATAAATAGATGTTAGCTTGCAATAATTATCGCAGGAGGTGACGTTATGCGGATAATTTAAGGGAAGCGTTTAGAACGGGGTGTTTGGCAGCAGACCGGGGTCCTGAATAAGACCCGATAATTCACTCGTAACTCATATTTCCGAATGCACGATGCAGACACTGAGAAATAGAGGCTCATAAAAATTCTATCCAGTTGTAATTAAGTGTTTGGAGTGCTACACTGTCGAGGGTGAAATGAATCACTGGGCGTTTCATTACGACGCCGGTGCACGTGGAGCCATAAAAAAAAGGACTTGTTCACTTTCGCTGAGAGCACAAATCATTTCCATACATAGCGATCGGGCATTGTTTGGCTCCAGGTTAGGCCGGTGGTTTGGATGGCCAGTAATTAAACTCAGTTGGAGTGAAATCCAACCACCTGCGTGCCCTCTGAAGCCGCTCGCTTCAACGGATCTGACATTCTCTTCCGAGGAGCTTCTGTGGGTGAGGGACCTGTAAGTCAAGCTAAGCTCAATTAATCAAAATGCAGATTTCTGTTTCGCTGGATGCTCTAATTTCCTTTGATCCATTTGCTAAATGGCAAGCGAGAGGATTACAAATATGTGGCATTGTTCGCGCTTTATGAATCACGGGCTTTGAAGGTGTAGATGCGGAATCACCGGCGGAATAACATCGACGGAATATTAAACAATTAACGGGATGCACATCTAAAAGAAATTAAGCAGCAAAGAGCTTTTATGACATTAGAGCAACAGTATTAACAGCCATAATTACGCATGACATGCAGCAGCACTTGAGAGCAGATCTTAAAGCTGACTGGTTTCTACTTGAACGAGTCTACGTAGTGAGTTCCACAACAAAAAAAAGATAAAAAGCTATATTTTGAGGGTTTTTTGGTGATAGAACCATGGCATTACACAAAAAAGCCAAATAAACGTTAGTTGTTTATGCTAGTCAAACATATTTTCACAAAAAAAAATTGTGATTTTGCTACATTAAAAGGATAATTCACCCAAACATGAAAATATAGTCATCGTTTGCTGGTAAATGGCCAAACAGTTGCTGGTAGTCATTGACTTCCATAGTGTGAGGAAGGAGTACAAAAGAAGTCCATGGCAGCCAGCAACTGTTTGATTATTAAAATTCTTCAAAATATCTTCTTTTCTGTCCAACATAAGAGCAAGAAGAAAATCATACCGTTTTGGAACAACCTGAGGGCGAGTAAATAATGATAGAATTTTCATTTTTGGGTGAACTATTCCTTTAACAAAATCTGTTTGATATGCATGTGTTCATGCAATCTAGATTGAGATTCTCATACTGTATAAAACAAGATTTTGGTCATACCTACAATTACTATAATGGTTAATCACAGCACCATATAAGCATCTGACATACCACATAACATTAGGTGTGAGCGATATACTGGTAGACATGATAAACCGGTAGAAATTTGTCAACCAGTAGAGATTTTGGACTGTCATCTATATCCCAGTTACGCCCATGTGATGTCTTCATGCTGCACCAACACAAAAGCTTGTCATTTGAATGTGTTTTAAGCACTACAGTTTAAAAACAAGTTATTTTAAACTGTTTGAGCACAATAAACACCAATAATTTTGCCACTCAAACTATCTCTCAGACAGTGCGCACATAAAGTCACTTTTAATATTATAATACAGAGCATGAGGACTGAACTGAGTTCTTTTTGGCGTCTTACTGAGCTTGAGCGGTCAGACACACACACTTATGTGCCAAAATTCCCATCTTTGCGAGTATCCTCATAAACACAGTCACTTATTTCTTAAGTGTGAATCAGTGCATTCGGTCTTAAAGTGACAGCAGCCTAAACCTGGTGCTGTCTGTGCCATTAATGTTAATCAAACAATGTCAATCAAATGAGAGAAAATCTCTTCTAAAAAATCTTCTATTAGAGTTTTTTGTCTTATTGCCCATAATTAATTTGTTTGTTCTTATTTTAATCACTGACTGTTTACTTGTCTTCATTAAGCTTGAGAGTTTTTTTATGTTAGCAGTTTTTCATGATACTAAGAGTATTATGAAACTTCATAATACATCAAAACATTCTGATATCATAAAAACCTTACTTTAAGCAAAAATATCTAGTATATAGTGATATATATGGTTATTGTGAAATAAAATATGAGCTTTTGGACATATCACCCACCCCTACATAACAGCAATGGTTATTTGTAAAAATGCATTCAGAAAAACACTTTTCAAGTGACTGTGGTAATTTAATTTTACAAAGAGAAAGAAACACACTTACTTATTGAAAATTTACTTGTGTTGTCTTTTCCGGGTAATAATTTCACTCCCCTTGATTTAAAATCTCCCGATCGTTTCACTGCTCAGCAAAAGAAAACAAACAAAATTAGGCACATTTTCATTCTGTGTAGACGAGATTTAAAAAGCTTGCTACAAAATTATGTGAGCAATAGTTTATCTAATAAAGTTACTTAATTAAAATACTAATTAACAAAATGTGACAAAATGGTTCCTTTGAGTCACGTACTGTGTGTGAAAATATGATTCTCTTATTTGTCTTTACTCTCATGCTTTGCTCCTATTTCAGTTCTGGAATTCATCTCTTAGATTTGCTTTCAATCAAATTAATTGAAAATAACTTGTGGATCATGCTTTGATTCAACTTTTGACAGGTCATCTTCCGTTCCTCATTATAAGATATCAAGCAATTTATTGTAATTATCAGCTGATTAAGATTAACAAGCTGATTAAAGATTTTTTTGGATATTGCAGCCTGCATGTAATTACTTTGAGTAACAGGGTGAATCCCATAATAGAGGTCTGGGTCACACTATGGCCCAAAATCAAAAGAAAAAAGAAAAGATATTTTGCATTAGAAGGCAAAATGAAATTAAGAATTCTAGTGCAGTTGAAGCAGGTGGAAAGAGTACTTAGAATACATAATCAAAGTAATATATATAATCTGTTTTAAAATCTGTTTCAAATGTACCTTGATATTGAGCACTGAATCCTTTATGCCGATGACTGTTGTCTGTGACAAAATGAAGCCGTAGCCAGTTCTTGTTGCTGACTATGGGCACAGGAATATTAATTCCTGATAACCTGTAAAGAAGATGCAGAAAGATCAAACCATTTCAAACCATCTAGTATCATTTATATCAAGTCAGCTCTTTTGCAACACCCCTGTGCAGCTCTTTACAATCAGTACAGCTCCTACTTGAACTGGGAAAGACAAAAATCTACAAAATGGTTCTCTAAGCTTGTATTTTAATGACATCTATCATATTATGAATACAATGACACAGATTGCATCATACACTTCAACTCAATTTAAAAATAGTATTAGCAAAGTGTCACTTTCAGGCACGGAAATTATATTGAGCACTTTTATTCATTCTGCTCAACAGAACTTTAAGTTGCCTTCTGGGGAAAATGATAAATGGCTTAAATTTCAATACGTACCTAAACATTTCTCATCAAATTCACACAAAATCAAATGATCTGAGCTGCTATCCGCATTCATTTTGTAGCGCTTTACTCTTACTGAATGTCAATGATTCTGTTTCTACTAATTAAATTCAAGAGAAACATTGGAGATTAAGTTGATACTTGCAAAACATAACTGACAAGAAGCCTGCTGAGCTATGAAAGATTTTTTTTTTTTTTTTTTTCTGGGCAAAACAATACTGATGGCTGCTAAACCCATGCTAAGAATAAATAAATAAATAAAAAAACAAATAGCACATAAATAAATAAATAGAATATTTTGTAAGTGCTGCCCTCTTATGCAACACCTCTCTAAATGTGTACTGCAGTAAGCAGTTTTCTCCTACACACTCAAAAGCATCTCTGGATACGAAAGTTGACTTGAATTCACTCAAGTATCGATTTACTGTCAGTAATATGTACCAACAAAGCTAGAAATGAGATGAATAAATTATTTATTTTTATTTAATATAAATAATTTATTAAAATGTTATTTAAACAAATATTATTTTGCATGGCATTAGCAAAGGCAAGGTCATGGATTCAATTTCCAGTGAAAGCACTAACTGATAAACTATATATTTTGAATGCAATGTAAGCCACTTTGGATAAAAGGATCTGCCAAATGCATAAATGTATTTTTTATGATATTATTATAAGGTACAGTGGCCCTATCTGAAGCAGGCTAAATGAAGGAAGTATTGGAAACTTCACATGCCATAAAATGTGCCCTTTATAAATGACTGTGCTGTTTACTGAGATGCAAATGACGTAAAAACAGCCGTCAGCTGTTTGTCACTAACATTAGATCTATTGTTTCTTCCCAACTGCAAACATCTCAAGGACTCGGTCATAACTTTAAACTTCATGTCAGTCAATCGGCTGTGACAGTGAAAGTCTATAGTAAAACAGGGCAAAAGTATTTCAAGGCTAAGCCATTTCAGCCGTCACAGACTTTCCAGAACGACTCCTTTCCTCTGCAATGAACTCAAACCTACTCAATCATAGCCGGTGCTGCAATTATTCAAGTGAGATCCGACAGTGGAATCGCTTTTTGAAGAAAAACACAGTTCATACTTGAGTCTCAAACACTTGTCAGTTCTGTAATGTTGAAAAGGGCAAACGAGAGATTTTTTGTACATTGTAAAACGTCAAGACATCAACCCACGTTAAAGCCTGGATCCAACCCACAATCTGACCTGAAAGATGCCAGATTGCCTTTGAGTTCCCTACACACCGATAAAACATTTTGAGACCCACTTCAATTTTGGCACCAGCGATGTTAACCAATGACCCCACGTCATCTGCTGGTTTCACAAACACAACACTAAAACTCACTGCCATGATGCTAGGGTGCTGTAGCTGGTTGCTTTTATGTTGCTATGTGGTTGTTTAAGTACTCTGGAAGGTTGCTAGGTGGTAAATTACCAGCCCAAGTCTTAAAAGCCCACCACAAAAATCGGCGTTATTACGCCGTGGAACAAATTTGATAAAAGTTTTGTTTCACTTTTATTTTTAATGTTTTTTTATGAAGTTTGATATGCTGAATCACATTATTTTTTGTGTAACAGTGCTCATGAAAACTAATATATATCCTCAAAATATTGGATGAGAAAAAATTCGCATTACAAAAATTAAAACACAAATATTACAAAATATAACATGAAAAAGTGTATAAACCACTTGCTTTTCTAAAGAAACACTGTCCAACAGCGACACCAGCCCACTGAGTTTTAACGGACCCCCTAAGCATGCCGTGAGTTTGGTGTGGGGTAATTGCAAATGAATGGAGGAAAGTCGCATGAGAGGAGGCAATGCCTCCATTGTGATATGATTGGATATGAGTGGTTATGATCAGCTGTGACTGGTTCATGCGATAAATCCCGCCTCTTGTGTTTGTGCGCATTCTGCGTTCGCGAATCAGTCTGAATAAACAATATACTGTAATGGCATTAATGGAAAGACTAATTTATAAAGTAAGCAAACAGCTTGCACACTTAGATGTAACCCCTCTGTTATGTCAAAATAACACTTGAAATGGCATGAAAACATGATCTGTGGGAGTTTTTAGTGAGTAATCAGCTGTGACTAATATTTACAGAGCTTTGATGACTGATGTTCAGAAAACAATCAAAAACAGTTAAAAGTTAACTATTGAAAAGAATAGCTGAACATAGCTTCACAAATAAAATCTATTGTTTATATTGTTACTGCCTTGAGTTATTATTTTGGAATAAATGAATAATTAGGAATGTTACAGAAACTTCTAGAATGTTCCCATCCTTGCAAAAGCAAAAACATGCAAAATTAGAACAAAAACTTATCTGTACTAAACCAGTGATTCGTAATTAATGATAGACGTTCTAAAATATTTACCAAAATATTTATGCTTCATGAAAATAAATAGCGCAATAATAATTAGCACCACAGAATTGCAGAGGAACCATAAAATGTGTTACATTGTGTTTTCATTAACAAAAAACTAAGGTGAAAACTTAATGAAAATATTTGATAACGAAATAAAAAAAAAATATTTATTTCATGTTTTTGTGTCCTGTTTGTCTATCTGTCTTCCTGTCATTCTTTATACAGTATCTACTGTTCAATTGATCTGTATCTATCTGTCATTCATTCTATCTATCGTTTGTTCTACCTATTGTTCTTTCTTTCTAGCCTTATTTCTATTTTTGTTCTTTCTATCGTTCTATCATTTCATTGTCTGGCTGCAATCAGACTGCATTCAGTAATAGTGAAGGAGGAGTGAGTCATATCTAGTGACCAGAATATCAGAGAGACTTGGTGGTGGGCTCTTTTGACCACTAAATAATCACCCAAATACCCTAGCAACCACATAGTGATGCCTTCTCAACCACCCACAGCACCCTAGCATTGAAAACGTACAAATCCAGTTTGTTAGTCTCGCTATATCTTCACCTCTTTATTCTCTCTCTCCAAGCAGGCAGGAGGAGTAAGATAGAGGAGGTGTATCCATTTCCTGCATTCCACTCGTGTTTTGATTTATTTGTGTCTTTTCAATTACTATCTATTTTTGTGCTAGTGTTTGTGCAGCGGGTCAGCAGACAATAGGACAGATGCATTAATGCTGTAGTCAGAGCTGGACCTGTAGTCAAACGCGCTCACACTTTATTAATACAGAAATGCACATTATGTTCTCCATAATAATAATGTTATCTGGTCTTTGCCGGCAGTTACACTGTTATTGGTGCTAATTCTAATGCGCTTGTACAACTCACCTTTAGGGCAGAAATTTTGCAATATACATCTGTTATTTCAGACCACACAAACCAAATAGCTTATCTCAGGGAGTACAGGCTCTGAAGCACCCGTCCCAATATGCATTGTTGGCAGTGCAAAGTCAAGCATCTCTATTACAGTTTTTCTCGATTGGTTTGGCTCATTTCTTGAAACCGAGATGACATTCTCAAAATAACATGGACAAATCTCCAAACCACCTTGCAATT
>JAFVLL020043638.1:0-10678 GCA_021397915.2 Tor tambroides
TGTAATATTGAAATAATTGTGCTAATATTCGGCCAATCTCTCTGAAAGCCAGTCTGCCAAATCACATAACGGGTTTGACAAAAAAGCAATTAAGGATCATTGAAACATGTAATTTAATCAGTCAGAAATGGATGTTTTTGATGGGTAAGACATAATTACCTTTCTCTCCCCTTCTATTTAAGGCGTTTTCTATAGAGTCTAAACATGTATAAGCCTAGCGAATTTGTGGGTTGATGCCATAATTATGCAAGAAAATGTACTATATTTGGGGCTGGACTGACAGCATAATTACGGCCACAAATTCTGAATCGGAGAAAGCATTCAGACTGGGTGTTACTGCAGCCGCAATTATATCCTTTGTGACATATTGATGTTCCTGTAAGAAATACAATGGATAAGACAAAGCTAAAGAGTAAGTTGCTTCATTGCTGTTTAATTGAGAATTCAGCTCCCACAGTCAACCTCAATTAGAACTGTCCTACAACAATCTAAACAGTATGCCCTCTCTTGTCCAACTAGCCATAATGTCGATTCCTCATAAATTACAACAAATCATCAGGAAACTTGCAAAGAATGCCAATAGGTAAAGAACGGCTTAATTATATTCCATTTGTTGCCCTGACAGACTTGCATTAGCTATCGAGACAGCTGTGCAAAGCTTGGTTGGATTCCACTTTTTCTGATTAAACTGCAGGCGTTTTATTTGCTCCAGATGTTGATAATATTTTGGAAGCTTTTTGTAATCTCGTTAATAGTACCTCTTTGTTCTGTAATAGTAAAAATAGTGAAGAAACAAGGAAATCTAGTTTTTGCTCAGTAGCATCGAATGTTTATTCATTTTAGGTCTGTTTTGATCCATTTCCTAGCCTACTGCACTTTCAAATAATGCTTGGATACTTTCATACTCATATGTCAGTGTGCGCTTAGACACGCAAACACAAACACACACACACACACTCACAAATCAGCACTGTGTTTGACTCGCTGCCCAGTCGCTATCTCCCGGTTTTAGATTTCCTGTGTGATTGACAGCTCTGGTACCTTTAATAGGGTTTGTAATAGATTCGTGATGCCTCTCATGCTACTCTGGAGAGCATCCCAACAGCTCTCTACTCAGTCGTCTCATGTCATTCCTGACGCCTCAGCTTAGATTGGCTTATCTCTGCCTCAGCCTCGCCGCTGACTCTCATAGACAGATTAGTACAGATGTTCCATCTTCTATTTACAACACCACCTTGTGTTCTTCCTGTACGAGAAATAATATACAGTAATTGAATTAAAGAATCATTGTGTTATTCCCCATAAGGCATAGTTTCAATGTGCTTCCCTCAGCATTCATTGATTTTCTTTTTCTTAATATTAAAACAGCTATTGGAAAGATACAAAAATAATTTGATTTGCTTGTTTCACTCTATTATCCTCTTGTATCATATTGTTTACAATAAGATTCTTAGTCTTTAATATGGTGCAATAAACCTTGAAGGGTGAATGTATTTGCAGTAATCAAGAAGTGTAGTGTGCTTTCATAAACCTAAGTCCTCTGTGTTTTTTTTTTCCAAGAAGGCTAGAGTATTTTAAGAGAATGTATGAGGATCTTATGAAAGTGTAGATTGTCGGTAGTCTTCACGGTGGCCTTGTTCTCAGTTTTCAGAATCTGTATGAATAACGGGAAAAGAAGAGATTGATTACTAGAATTCTCTCATTGCTTTTTTCTTCAGTCTTCTGGTGGTCTTTTACTACATTCAGGGTTAGACCAAACTGGCCACATGTGCCTCCAATCATCCTGCATCAGGTGCTGGAATCTGCGCTGTGTGTGATTCTGAAGAGCTGCTGATTACAGTGACAGTTCTGCACTCTCGTAATGTAAATGGAGAAAGCTATGTATTGCATGCTGTATTATTTTTGATCTACTGTTGTGACTTGGCTTGAAATAAAATTTTAATGAAATGCCAAATACCTGTGACTTTTTTTCCTCCATACAATGAAGCCTAATTGAAGCTTGTCTTATAATAAGACATTGTCTTATAATAATTGTATCAGATCTAGATTTATTACATGTTTCAGTATTGCTGAATGTATAAAGTCAGCAGTGGTTCTAGTGTGAGTCTTCTGAATCTAATTTGCATACATTTCCAAAACAAAAATCTGTACTATATTAGATAAGGCCGGATTCAAAATTCTTGTTTCATTTTGTTGATTTATTATAGTCAAATTGTTTTACTGACTTGATTTTTAATTATCACTCCATAAATAAGAAAACATTGTCAACGACAATACATACGTACATACATACATACATACCCTGCTTTTAGGAATAAAAGCAGGAAACACATATATGAATAAACCCCTCTGTATAAAACCTTCAGAATATATAAAGGAATTAAACTGGAGTGCTACTAAAGTAGAGATTGGTGGCGCATGCATGCATGCATAAATAAATAAAAGGATGGATGGATGGATGAATGATTTTAAAGATTTATATTAGAATTGAAATCTGCAGATACAAATAGATAAAGTGCAATAAAATGCTTAAAAGTGTATTTTGCATGTTATTCCGCGCTAGTTTGAAAAAAAAAAGCACATTATGAAAAGCCAAATAGCCAAACACACGTAAAAAAGTGGTGCTGTCACATGATTAATCGCGATTAATCACATCCAAAATACAAGTTTTTGTTTACACAATATAGGTGTGTCTACTGTGTATATTTATTTTGTATATATAAAGACACACACATACAGTATATATTTTGAAAATATTTACATGTATTTACATGTTTATATTTATATTCATTTATTCCATGGGCTGTCTGAATACTCGATTCTGATTGGCTGGCAGGTATGCAGTAAGTAAGGGATAATCAACGGCTAGGCGTGCAATAAAGGATTTTAATGCACGACTTGGAGGCAAAGAACTGCCCGACGCGAAGTGCATTAAAATCCTTTAATGCACGGCTAGCCGTTGATTATCCTGCTTATTCCATGGCCATTTGCCAAGTTATAGACAAGTTAAAACTTGTATTGCTCTTTGCAGCGCAATATTTGACCGGAAGTGTAAAAATTAGGGTTATTTTCGTCAGTTATGACTCGTTAGCGCTAGCATTCTGCCAGCTTCAAATCAGACACAGAGATGAAATAGTGCCGTAAGACCACATTTATTTGAAAGAATTATAACATGTATTTCGATTAGTTGTCGATTGAGAGAGAGAGAGAGAGAGAGAGAGAGAGAGAGATGACAGTTGTGTGTACCTGCTTGCTGCATCTGCGCGTCTCTCTCTACAAACAATTAGGCTACTTCAAAAACAGCGATTTTATCACCTCGTTGCTGGGGAATATAATGTAGGGATCTAGTATCTATCTTTTATTTTAGTAATAAAAATCGCGGGAAAGCGTTGACAACAAGTTTATGTGTGTGTGCAGCACAATCTGCGATCTCCGATCTCTCTCTCTCTCTCTCTCTCTCTCTCTCTTTCTCTCTCTCTCCGTGTGTGTGTGTGTGTGTGTGTGTGTGTGTGTGTGTGTGTCTATGTGCGAGCGAGTGATGTGTGTTGGTTAGTGTGCATCAATTAAAGCAGCACATTAATATGGAACGGTGAATAAACTGACCTGGAACTACCTGTGCATTTAAACGAATTTAATCAACACCTGCCAGCCAATCAGAATGGAGTATTCAGACAGACCATGGAATAAGTAATAATACTCATACCCTTATCTGGAACAGTTGGAATTTAGCTCAGAAGCATTCATATTGCTTGTAGGTGTTACTAGACTTTGAGTGAAGGTAACCTATGGCAAATTCAATTGAATGTGTATGATTTGGAAAGGCACACACGTCTTAATAAAAGGTCCAACCGCTGATAATGCATATCAGAGCAAAAACCAAGCCCTGGGTTCAAAAGAACTGCCTGTAGAGCTCAGAAACAGGTTTGCGTCAAGCCACACATCTGGGGAAGAGTTCAGTAAAACAATTCTGCTTCATTGAAGGGTCACAAAAGCATGTAGTCTCTGTTACCTTAATGGAAGAAGTTTGAAACAACCAGGATTATTCTTAGAGCTGGCCTCCTGAGCAACTGATGAGAATTGAGCAAACTGAGCAATTGATGGAGAAGGGCTTTGGTTAGAGTGGTGACGGAGAACCTGATGGTCTCTCTAGTTGAGCTCCATGATGTAGCATATGGACGAATCAGACACACATTTAGTCATTATATTTAATGAATAATTCAGGAAACCCTCTCATTCCACAAACAAATTGTGAGGGTCTTTGGACCCTTCTCCTGGAAGAACACCCTAAGGCAATTTGCAGGAAATTATCACAAATGAACTGTTTTATTGCTCAAAAGTATGTGAGATGCGAAGTGCAGGCTCTCCTGAAACCCCTCCATGCCCGCAAGCAGAACTTTCTCCCTTGGTTTTCTATGAATTAATTCTTTGAATAAGATACACATATCTTTAGATCATTGTGTATATTATTACTGTTCTTGTATATGTTCTTGCTGTTGTAATATATTCTGCCCATGCTTACAGTAGATCTCAGTTAATATCACTTTAGTTGTATCATGTTTCGTCCTCGATCAATTAGTCCTTGGACGATTTAGGTAGAGTGTATATTTTATGTTGATACCCTGCAACATATTAGTGTCCTAAGAATCTGAAGTAGTTTGTGCATTAACCCATGCAAATTCTGCCCTCAAGACAGAAGTCACAAAACTTTCCCTCCATGAGTTCAAGGGATCCCATTGGCTCTTTGACACATCTGGGAAGTGCCAATCCAGCAGGCAAGCTCTACAGCTAGTAGCGCCTCCAAGTCACGTTTCTGTGATACTAGAGGATGAAAGAATATAACTTCAGACTTTACGATTACAAAACTTGTGCCAGGCCTTTGTGGCCTTGTCACCTCCATTCAGCAAACTCCTGGACCTCAAGATTCTTTCTTAACTCTTTTCCACTCTCCCTTTGGAAGAACATTTCCACCTCCAGAACACCTTTGGAATTCATCCCACTCTTCAACCTGAAAGCGTGTTCAGGACTTAAACCTTAAAACCATTAAAACTTTCATTTGGAACTGGCTCTGGGCCTCAAACCGACCAAAAGCAGTGCAAGTATTGTACATTTAACTGCGGGAAACAGAGGTTATTAAGTACAGAAGTTATGAACCCTCTGTGCTATAAGCGGCGCTGATGGTTTGCTGAGATAATGATTTAATGTTTTCTCCATAACTGCATTCTCTGACTTTCTGTTGGAACATCATCAGCTCTCAAGTGAAAGCCTTTTTCCCCTTTGTACAGGTGATTGTATGTATTTTTATTTTTAATTAAGTTTTAATTTTGTTTGTTTATTTAAAGATAGTCATAACATTCAGTGTTTAGATATGTATGATTAGCGCACTGAAATTATGATTTCTGATTCTGCCTTGCATATTAAATGTCCTTCGATTTGACCCTTGCTACATACTCTAATGCATTAATACTCAGGAAAGTATTTTCTGTGAGCCTTCCGAAGAAAATATCCTTTCTTAAATTGAGTATGAACTCTAAACTGAATGTTCTTGGACGAACAGATTGGATTGATAATTCAATTCTGCGACGGTTATTACTGTCAGCGATATAAATATTGTAATTAATCATAGTTAATTGTAATTGTTATATACAATTCCCTTTTAACAAATTTACAATGATCGCCTGTGAAATAGGAGAAATCTACAAGAAGGACAAAAACATCTGCTTACTCCACGATCTGGGCTTTTGGCAGTGTGGCCAAACTCAATCGCCTCTCCTCAGTGAAGAATAAAAAACAAACACCCGTTACAAAAAGCACCTAAAAGGGACTCTCGGAACTCAAGCAGATTCTCTGGTTTGATGAACCTCAATTCAGCTTTCATGTTTGAAGGAATATCTATATCACCATAATTACCATCCAAGCGTAAAGTGTGCTGGTAGCGCTCATGCTGTAAGGGCTGTTTTTCAGCGGCAGGACTGAAGGACTCAAAGTAGAAAAGCTCAATGCCAATACTCTCAGATAACCTTAATGAAAACCCAATTAGAGCATTCAGAACCTCGGAAGGCGGGCAGAGGCTTACGCTTCAACAGGACTAGTGACCTGCTTTACAACAAGTGGCTCATAGATAAGTCTGTGAATGTGCCAGATGTATCCCAGCCACAACCTGACAGACCCAATAGGCTATTTTCTGGAGAAACCTGAAAAGTATTGCATCTGCCCCCATCCAACCTGACAGAGCTTGAGAGGTGAAGAGGTGAGGAGACAAATGGCAGATAATTGCTAAATGTTGATGAGCAAAGTTTGTCGGATCAAACAAAAAAGACTTGAGACTGTAAAGGTGCTTCAGCTAAATATTTAGTTAAGGTATGAATACTTATGCAATGTACTTATTTCAGTTTTTTTATTTTTAATACATTTACGAAGTTTTGACAATTCAAAACTTAAGGCAGCAACATAACAAAATGTTAAAAAAAATGAAGGGGTATGAATACATTCGCAAGGCACTGTACATTATATTCTCCAGCAACGAGGTGATAAAATCGCTGTTTTTGAAGTAGTTGTTTGTAGAGAGAGATGTGCAGATGCAGCAAGCAGGTAGGCTACACACAACTGTCATCTCTCTCTCTCGATCGATAATTAATTGAAATACATGCTATAATTCATTCAGACAATCACTGTTATTGATAGTTACTGTGTTTAAAGATTTTTAAGACCAACATTATGCTTACAATTTTCTCTATTAAATACCCCAAAATATCCAAGTACACTGTAGCATTTGGACCAATCAGACACACAATTTTCATTTGATTTAACAAATCAATTAGTTATTAGGTTAACAAATAATCAAAGACCCCTCACCCAATACACATACCGTTTGTATCTGGTGACTTCCATTCCGGTTCCATAGCAACCAATACGACACTTTGGTTTTGCTCAAAGAGATAGGTAGAAACCAACCTCACTTCATTTTCCCAGCAAAACGGCTCTTCTCTAATTAATTCATAGAAAAACCTTTCTTTGAATGAACACACATATCTTCAGGTCATTGTGTATATTATTACTGTTCTTGTATATGTTCTTGTGTATTGTATCCTGTTTTATGAATGTTTATGATAGATCACTAGTTAATATTACCTCACTTATACCGTGTTTGGTCTCTATCAAATCGTCTTCGGATGATCTAATTGAGAGTGTATATTATATGTTGATACCTATGCAACATATACTGTAAGTGTTCTAAGAATCTTTAATAGTTTGTATATCAACTTCCAATCCAGCTCATATGCAAATTACCATGCATGGAGACAAAGAGTCGTAAACTTTCCCTCCAAAAGTTCAGGACTCCATTGGCTCTTTGACACCCCAGAGGTGTGACCTCTATAGCAGATAAAGGTCTCAGTGATACCTGTAGTCTGTGGTTTTGTTAGATCCTAGGAGGATGTGAGCTAGAACTCTTCTGGACCCTTAAGTTTTTGCACCAGGCCTTGCGGCCTTGACTTTCCATTCAACCAAGGATCCTCGGATCTCAGCAGATCTCTTTCTTAGCCTTTTTCCCTTTCTACCTGGGAAGAAACTCCCATTTACCACCGAGCCAGAATAACACCTTTTGGAGTTCATCACCCTTCAAACCTGTAAGAACTTGAAGAACTCCAACACCACCAAACCTTCAAACCATCAGAACTTTCATCCGAGACAGCATCCGGACACTCGTTCAACGACCAAAAGCAATGCAAGTATCGTACATTTAACTAAACGAAACAGAGGTTTAGTATAAGTTATAGACCCCGTTATAATAGTAGCTAGTCAGTTTTATTCCAATTACATCCAACCCAATCTCCACTTAATATTCATTCTCTGGTTTCCTGATGGTTTCATCCATCAACTCTCATTTGCCCTTTCCCCATGTATGAGTGATTGTATGTTTGTTTGTTTGTTTGTTAGTGTTTAGTTAATAAAACTCTTGTGCACAAATTACATGTGTTTCTGATTCTGCCTTGCAAATTAATGTCCCTTTACGATTTTTGATCCTTACTACATGCTCTAATGTATTAATACTTAGGAAAGTATTTTCTGTGGCCAAGAAAATATCCTTTCTTAGAGTTGATATGAACTTACACTGAATGTTCACTGGACGAACAGATTAATTGATGGCAATTTATTTCTGCTACAGTTATTACTGTCAGCCGATATAAATAATTGTAATTAATCATAATTAATTGTAATTATTTATTTACAATTCCCTTTTGAGCTAATTTGCTACAACACAAAGAAATGGGAATTGAAGCAATGGTATTTTAGTAGAGATTAAAGGATTATGAAATCACAACACAAAATGAAACCAGTTAAACCAGGTATATTACACAGTGAAACAATTTGAATATGAACCCAAAATTCCCCCTTATACCTGTCAAAACTGAAATTAGAAATCAGTAGAAATCCTTATAGGCTAATCAAGTGGGCCCACACAATCACGCACTGTCTTGCATAGTCAGAATGTTAAAAATAACAAAACCAATCGTTGCAGGCCTTTGATGTGGCTTGAGAGCATGGAGGCCAAGAAAAGGAAAACTGGCCACTTCACTTTAAAAGCAAACAAAAGAAAATGATTGACTGGAACATTCTTAGAAGTACTCACGACCTGACAGGATGTGGGACACCCAATCACAACAAAAGTCAGGCATGAAGGGTAGAAAGTACAGGCAGTTTGCAGTTCAGCAGAGGGGAAATCCAGCGAAGAATACTCGTGGTCTGGAAGTATCCGAGAGACTATCTTTTCCCACAGGCCAGGAGGTTATCCCGGTCAATAAACATATGATTATCAAAAACAACTGTCCGTTTCCTGTGCAAATATTATTTTATCAGTCCATTTAAGTTATATAATGAATTACTAACGTTACTGGAAAAAATAATGGTGAGCAATACCATTTTACGGGTCATTATTAACAGATTGCATGCTAACAGGCTAACCGCGATTAGCATTTGTTTCAGCAATATACATCATATGGATTACACCAGTATTAACCACAGGAAACAAAATTTACCTTCACATCATCAAATAAGCATCCCCAGAAGCGAACAACAATCTGTCATCCATAATATTGGGTTTGCATTTACTTGATGCAGAGAACTACGACAGATTGCCAGTTCTTTTCACTCTTCCCTCAAGAACAGCTATGCTTCCCCTTCCTATGCCCCGCCCACCCTTGAAGCGTAAACTTAGAAATCAAAATTAAGATAAGTAGGTATTTAAATGCAAATAATTTAGTGTGTATGATCACATGCAAATTTTAATATATGGAGAGCAATATTAATAATATTAGTAACCCTTTGTGGTCTGTACTTTATTCCTTTTTTTCCCTATACAATGAAATTTGGGCTACAAATATAGCCTAACATATTTTTTCTTCAATATATACATGCATGTGTTTGTATTTATATATACATAAAAATTTACACAGTACACACACATATAACCTGTTAACAAAAATGTTTATTTTGGATGCGATTAATCACAATTAATTGTTTGACAGCACTAAAAAAAATATTATGTAATAAAAAAAAGAAAAAAAAAAAAAGTATTTGCCTATAGTGTCTTGCCTTCAACAGCCCACACCGAGTGCTGTCAATAGATAAAGTTCAAAAGAAGTAGGTGGTCCCACTTTATATTAGCTATCTTTAAATACTATGTGCTTGATAATAAAATAATGAATTGTTATGTACAATGTACCTATTTTGTTCATGTTGAATTGCAAAATACCTTTGCTGCTATTAATGTGGGATAGGGTAAGGTTAGGGACAGGTTTGGTGGTATGGTTTGGTTTAAGGTGTACATATTTGGTCAACAGTGTACAGTAATTATAGATATAATAGGACAGTATTTTCAAATATAAGTACAATACAAAACCATGCATGTACGTAGTAAGTGCATTGTATCAAATATTAATTTAAATGTAAGTACATAGTAGCTAAGGGCATAATGAATGATCATGCAACACATATAAGCAGAGCATGATTCTAACAGTCAAATATGTAGAGAGAGAGAGTGAGAGAGAGACTAGTTCTGAGCTCATGTTAGAATAAAGAATTACAGCAGAACATGTGACGTGGTTCAGCTCTTAATGTTAAATATTGTTAGCTTTCAGATAACTACTTTGGCCCAAAACAGTGGATTTCAAAGGAACTGTAGAGATTTTTCTTTAACAGGACGAACAATACATTGAAATGGACAAATCACTTTTATGTTTCCTTACTTTTGTGGAACAACTGTCAAGTGATGAACAAAAAGTGTCCTTTTCAAAGTATAAAAAAGTGAGGCAGTGGTTGAATAAATAGATTTGGAGCAGCGTTCCTCGTTCAGGCGCCAGACTGCTGATCGGGAGAGTATGTGAAGTCTGTCTCAGTCTAGTCCCATTCCTCAGTGCCTGTCACAGGCAGCCAATACTTAGTCTCATCGCCATGATAGATTGCTGTATTATCACAGTGTGACACCCCACTACCACCCCCTCCATGCTGAAGAGAGCACCCGCAAAACGCTTGAGTCAGCTTGATTGATCCTCTGATTTTTGTGGTTGGATACCTCAGAGATTTGACAAAGTTTTTGACAGTTTTCCTTTGTAAGGTCAGCATGTTTGAATCATTGGGCACTTCGTTGAAGCAAAGCAGCCAGCTTATTGTCATAATGACA
>JAFVLL020043639.1:0-24660 GCA_021397915.2 Tor tambroides
AAATGACTAAAATGTGACTAAGACTATTAAGCATTTTCGTCTCAAGATAAAGACTAAGACTAAATCAAAAATGCCTGCCAAAATTAACACTGAGCTGTAATGCATTCATTGCATTGCTTGTTCTCATCTCATTTCCTCCTATCTGTCTCTACACCTATGATCTTATAGTGGATCTCAGCATGCCTTTCTGACATATCAAACTGGTTGCCGACTCATTTAACTTGAACGTAACCTCCCTCAACTCAACTGAAGGTCAATTACAGTCTTCTTTCCCAGTTTCCTGAAAACAGTAGGACTCACCCTAGACTTTGCTGACCACACTACAACAATTGGCCATTCTCAATGCTTTATGGTCTGCAATTGTGCCTTTCTTGGCCACTGCTCTATTAAGCTCCTCATCCAGGCAGTAGTTATTTCATGGCTCGGCTAATACAACTCACTTCTTGCTGGCCTACTTGCGTCTTCCAAAAGCCCCCCTGAGTGCATCCAGAATACCGGCACTTGACCTGTATTTAACCTCCATAAATTCTCTTATGTCAAGCCTTTGCTCAGGTCTGTACTTTGGCTCTCAGTAACTGCAAGAATTACATTCAAGTGACTGACCTGCAATGCTAATGTATAATTTACTAATTTGTCATTTAGTTTTATCTTTAGCTTATTTTGATTTAAAATACACCTGTAGCATCCTGGGAAGGGACTACATAAGAGTTTTTATTCTTGAATCAACTCTTGGGGAATTTTAACCTACAATATTTTTGTTACCAGCCTAGATCTTTAAATATTAAGCTACATTATCCCAGTGGTGCCAATAGCCTGGTCCCCTATACTGCCGTCAAACATCCATCATTCATCTCTCTCCCCAAAGGGTTCCTGCTTTTGCAGGTCTAGAATACATCATTCCTCAAAGTACAAGTTTTATTTGTCACATGCTCAGTCTAAATAGCCCTGAAAAGTTTTCACACTTCACATGTTGGGTCTCCACACCGTGGCTGTAAGTAGAATAAGGATAGTCTGTGGGTGGAGGTTTAACCTTCACTGTATATGTGTTTGTGTGTGTGCGCTCGCGTGTTGCCCCTCAGCCAAACTGCCTTTATCTGGCACGGTGGGAAGTTGTTAGATCGTTAATCAATGTCAGAAGAGCAACATGCCCTATGGCATTTCTCGTCTCAAAGGAAAGCGTTGCCATGTGGCTGTGTCATAATGGGAATGTATGGGCAGCCATTGACGGGAGAATGTGAGGATTACTCAGTGTATTATGTCAAAGCTGAGCCTCAAGATTCCTTTGTTTATCATTCAGTCATGACTAAAATGCATTTATATATCTCTTGGATAGCCTCAGCTTCAGATGTGCTTTCTTGGCCTAGTTTCGAGGAACAAGACGTGGCCTGTAGAACAGATCTGTGGTCAGATGTACTGATATGAATGATTTGTGTGCTGCAAAGTGACATACCTAGTGTTTCTGTAAAAGGATTTCCGGATGGTGTCAGCTTCTCAAAAAAGTTTTAGAAAGTACCAGAGTCACTTGAAACAGTAAGCTGCAGAAATGATGCAGATCAGTCCTTCGCATTACTCTATATCCGCTGCAGCTGTTGCTCTGAGGCTCTATCTTCCATTTTCAGTTCGTCACAGCGCGGCGCGGCACACTGGCCGATCTCCAGAGAGAGATATCCATCGCATAGAATGCTGACACAAGGAGGAACTGTCCTCAAGAAGAAGGAGAGGAGCGAGGGAGCGTCTTGGCTTGTGCATGCTGGCTGATATCGGAGCTGTCAGTCAAACAATGAACAAACTCTGTCCTAGGGACAAAAAAAAAACTTCACTCACGCTCCTTCCTAACTTCCTCCACATCCTTAATGCTATAAATCAACTCCACTGTTGTTCAAATTAGACAGTTAAACACACTGTCTGTGCCAATCTCCGTACACAAATTGGTAGTCGGTCTCCTGATCAGAGATATAAAAACCTAAGTATTTTTAAAACCAGTTGGTTTTCTGAACCGTTGAGCTTTGTATAATTTTGCAGACTTAGGGTCATGTTCACCAGACAGCGAGCAGATATGTTTCTTAATGAGCGTTCACATAGTTCTTCAGTTTGAAAACATTTGGACTGAGTGCTGCCGAATGGAACAGAATGCAGAGGTCTCGAGATGCATTTGTAAAAGATGGACTATTGGAAGATGGTGTTAAACTTTGACAGCACTGATTTGGTCAGTCAGGTCACAGGGCCTTTTTTATGGCCTGGTTTCAGCCCTTTCACATTGCTTTTATTATTGCTTCAGCCCTCTGTGTTAAGATGGATGTCTTTGTCCGTTGCTTTGCTTCTTGTGCTGTTTTTTGTGTATCCATAAGGGTTACACTTTTAAGACAATGTGTCAGGTTAAAAATAGTCCAACTTTTAAATGCTTCCACTTCCATTTTGTTGCGCTCTATCCAGCTGTTTCTGAAGGTAAGAATGCACCTTATGAAACATGTCCAGTCGGGGTGGAGTGAACCTTAAACCAACTAGTCATTAAGACATCCAATATCCCAAGACTTTAGGGTCAAGGTAACATCCATGCAGACCTCTACCATTGATGTCCATAGAGTCTCTGGTTCCTAACGGCTTGACTGTCACATGGTGTGTTGATGGATAAGAGTCAGCAAACCCTGTCATGTCCAGAGCTGCCCTACACATATCCAGATTATTTGCTTTGTCTTTTTTTCTACACATTTGTACTTTTTGCTAACAGTGTTTCATTTGCCTGTGTTGAGCGGGCTTCTCTTCTCCCCGTTGTGTTTGAAGTGGAGATGATTTTACTTTCAGAGGTGTGCACGCCACCCCCAGTTATATTTATCTCCAGACTTCAAAGTGCCACCCTGCTGTGTTTTTGCATCTGAACAAATAAAGAAGGTTGTTTCTCCAGTGTAGCCTTCCATATGGCTCTCTTCCGAAATGAACCAGCCAAGGGGAATGGGAATCACTTGTTCAAATATAATCGTGTTAACCGGTTTTCTCTCTTTCTCTTTTCTCCGCAGTTTCTCCTAAGATGAAACTCCAGCACTCCTGAAGAAGGATGACACCCCTGGCACATTGGCTGGGACGGTGCCTGTGGGCATCTGTGTCACTCACATGCCAAGCCTGAAAAGTGGAAAGAAAGACAGTTCTAGCAGACACGTCGAACACTTCCAAGCTCTAGAGTGAAACTTTGCACAGTTGGCCATGGCTGCATATCCATGGCTTGGAGGATAGGATCCCTTGTTTAGCAAGCATTTTTACCACAGTGAGTTTTTTAACTGGTCATTTAGCAAATCCAGCACTTCCTGGCCCAGAGGGTTTATAGAGTAACTGCCACACACGAGCTGAACCAGAGGATCCAAAATGGAGGTCACACAGCAACGCTCTTTCTACCGGACTGGTTAAAGCTGCAGTCAAAAGCATTACTGCAAGGGCAGTATGCAGGCAGCTGACTACCCAGCCACAAATAATAACACAGGTAAGAATCATCTTACCCCTTTTTAGGTGCCCTAAGTAAATTAAGTTTCTCCTTAATGCTCCTAAGTTTCTCAGTTAGGTTTTACATGTAATTTAAGTAATTATACTTTTAGCTACACTCGTACACTTCCATGAAGCTGAAGAATCCACATCAGTGTCACTTTCATTCTATATCAGGCAGGTCCTCATAGTTTCTGCAGTTATCACATAAGTCATTTACTGTGCTTTTTCTTTTTTTATATCCACAGTACAAGTACATGTAACAAGGACACCTTAAAATAGTGTTACTGAAAAATATATTCACTGAAATACTACTACTACTAATTAATAATAATAATAATAAAAATAAATAAATAAATAATAATATAGAATTTTATTATTATATGTTATCACCTAATGCTGCTTCTTTATCATCATCTTTTTCTTCTTATTATTATCTAAACAATATCAGTAGTATTGTGATATTTTGTCTCTCGGAAATCTCCCATTCATGTGTAAAGGTTTGGTCAGTTGAGTTCACCCTTCGCCAGGAGTTTGATTGACAGGCAATCTGACCAGTCGTAAAGCAAAATCTGCCATTTTGTCCGACAAACAAACCAGACAGAGACGATTAACGTTGGTGGACTTAAACTTGAACAATGGTGTTTATTGACGTCTTTCCGTGGTTGAAATAAAATTCCTTCTGATGTTCATTCACGTTTATTTCATGCTTTAATTAGTAAATATGGAAAGATGATCGGTTCATGTGCTTCTTGAACTGAGACGCTACAGTGGTCTCTCACAACGCATTAAAGAGCCACAAAACAGTATTTATTGTTTGAATTTATTAAAAAATGACAATATTTGAAAGCGGAGACTTTGTTTCATACCAGAAGTAGGCTAACCTGTTCTGTCTTGTCTGTTGGCACATTGTCAGTTTCCTCTTTGCTCCGCGATGTATTTTTCACTGTGTGAGAACATGATGTGTGGCGTGAGAGTGCCATGGTTTGTTGGACATAGCAACAATAGTTAAGGTGGTGGGTCTTTGTGAAGGGTCAATTGAGTCACACCTTCCACAAATCATTTGAATATCATTGTCTGATCACCCCCATGTTACTCAAAACATTTATTCATTTTTTTTATGTCACACAAAAGAAATATTTTTTCTGTAAAACTCTTGCTACTGATTTTGTAAAAGAAATTTCTATTGATTGCAGTTCAGGTGCAGATTTACTTGGGGAAGGGTTTAGGTTAGGGAAAGAATTGAGGCTGGACTGCCACTGGTGCTCCTTTTGAAAAAAAAAAAAACAAGGCACATGACTCCCCATGATTGTTAAAATAAAGTCAAATCAATTACTTACTAACAAAAAGTTGCTTAGTTCACCTTTAGGTTTTTGAGAATACATGACTTTTTTAACTGCAAGGAGTCCCTATCATGTTGGAAGGTTGTATTTCACAAAAATCAAAAAAGAGACTGTTTTCAGAAAGTGAAACTTCTGCCTTTGTTCGGGGCCGGCCAAGTGCTGACACTGAAAATACTCCAGTATCCAGCTTTTAATATCAGATGTGGAATTTGAACTTGGACTGGAATTTGGACCCATACATCCAAAAATTCCTGAGAGACCTGAGGTAGAGGATATTGTTTTAACAACTGGATGGCCCCCAAGCTGAGCCGGGGTCACAATGTTCTGCTATTTTATTCATCATGGAGAGAAATGAAAAACCAGAACATTCTGTTCAAAAGCATGTGATGGGCTCTCCAGCTGAGGGGAAAGAGCGCCGGCCCACGGTCCCAGGCAACCTGTCAGTCAAAGAAATCACAACAGAATGAAATGCTTCAACTAGCAAAACCAAATAAATGCTACAGTGATGGTTTGAAATTTAGCACAAAGAAAGTCCATGCAAAACTGCCAATTGTGTCATTATTTTCTTATTTTCTCACCTTCAGTGTCTTTCCAAACCTTTGTAACTTCATGGATCACAAAAGAAAATATCAAAAAGGTGCTTCAAAAAGCACCATAAAGGTAGTTTATATGACTTGTGTGCTGTATTCATATTTACGTTTAATTAAAACATGGCACAATAAGACACTTCGCTTATAGCAAAGCTTTAGTTTACGCCTTAAAGGGATAGTTAAGCCAAAAATGAAAATTTTGTTATCATTTACTCACCCTCATGTCGTTCCAAACCTGTATGAGTTTCTCTCCTATGTTGGACATAAAAGAAGATATTTTGAAGAATGCTGGTAATCAAACAGCTCTAGGTCCCTAACCGTTTGGTTCCTCAAAATATCTTCTTTTGGTAACATTTTAGTATAGGGAGCAATTCTCACTATTAACTACAGTAGTTGCTTATTAGCATGTCTATTATTAACATATTGGCTGTTTATTAGTACTTATAAAGCACATATTTTCCATGATCATATCCTACATCCCTAATTCTACCCAATACCTAAACTTAACAACAACCTTACTAGCTATTAATTTTGAGTTTGAGGCAAAAATATTTTGAATATATGCTTGCCTTTACGACAGTTTTGTTTATTTCTTTTTCTCAGTCATCAATTAAATTTTGTTGTATAGAAAAGAGCAGCTTGAACATTATTCAAAATATCTTCTTTTGTGTTCCATACAAGGAAAGTCAGGTTTGAATGACATGAGTGTGAGTAAATAATGACAGTACTTTTAACTAAAACAGTAAGTTTAACTAAAATACAAAATGACCATGGTTTATTGCTTTAAAACATTTGAGGGAGACAATCACAAAGCCTAGTCAGTTAATTAGCAGCCTAGTAATTAGACAAATGCTATAAATAAAAACCCAAATATCATGTAATTTGTTAGATGTATGTCTGTAGCATTGATCAGTCAAGTCGCTTTTCATTTAATATCAGTTTAAGCTCATTTTATCCCAATCAAAGAGATGTATGCTGCCACTGTTTTTGTGTTGATATGATTTGATTTAATTTGCTCATGATTTTGCCTAGCAACAGAGAGCGAAGCTACTCAGTTTTGATGCTTGTGCTCACTCACACACTTCACACACACACACACACACACACACACACACACACACACACACACACACACACACGCACACATACATATACTGTAGTCTTCATGGAGTAGGAATTGTGTTGGTGTTTCATGGCAGAGGCGTTTTGAGTGTGGACAGCTTCCAAATCGATTCCCGTCATTTTGTGAGCCCACAGCACACAGGTTTGCGTAGGGGAGGTTCGGATAGGTTGGGGGAGTTTAAAGTGGGATGAATGCCGGGGAATACAGCGGTACTAAACATGCAGGATGGGGGAGAGCAAAAACAATCGATACCCGCAAGGTTAAACTATGGTTAGCTGTGCTTGTTTTAGGTTTTGAGCCGTGGCGGTGGACCGACCTGTTTAAAAGCTCCAGTCTAATATGTTCCTTTTAAATCTGGCACTTTAAGTTACAGGCGTTTCAGAATTAGCTTAATAGTTTTCAACTTTAAAAAAAGACCATCACACCAGCTATATGTAGTACAGCGTCTAGCCCTTGTCTGTTTTACATTTTACTCAGAAATGTTAATAAAGTGAGAACATATTGCGACGGCTGCTCCGTCTCGCACTTTTTGACTCGGTTCTGCTATGCGTGCACACTTAATTATTCGAGCTCAGCCGGTGGAGGTCATTCGCTTCTCACCACGACACACACCGCTCCCCCTCAATGTGCTGGGGAATTTGGCGCAGAAAATTTCGCAGGCTTCCTCGCTCTTATTTTCTTTTCTTAATAAGGGAGCCAAGACCTGGAGGCGGCGACAGACACAGACTGAGGGAGAAAGACAGGGAGGGGAGTGTTGAAAGTGACAAAAGATATAGAGTGATGTGTGGGAGACGAGGTCCAAATAAGATTAAAGGTATTAAGAACAAAACTCATTTCACAGCCTTGGAGGAGAAATCCAGTGGAGAAGTACACAAAACTTGTGTAATACAACAAGACGCGTTATCCAAAACCAGACGGAAAAGTATCAATCCATTTTAGGAAGCGAAATACACACTGATTCTGGCTAATAAATTGATATGCGTTTTTAAAAGGTGGTGTGTGTGTGTGCTTTCTTTCGTCTTTCTCCTATGCCAGCTTAACATGCACAAGCAACTATCGGTAAGCCATTCGTAGGATGATTTGTAAACACTGCGGCTCTGTGGCGCAATCAAAACATTGCTCTGTTTGTTTAAGGATCTTACCCAGCTTTACATAGCAACTTTGTCTCAACTAATGTTGGGATTTGAGGGCGGGACTAGCTGTTTGTCCAACCGCTGGCAGAAACTAACATTGCTAACATTGATGAAACATATTGAAGTTGCCTTGTAATTAAAATGGACATTATTAATAAATAAGTAAGGTCACACTTTATTTTAAGTTCAGTACTCGCTATTAAACTATTAACTTTGACTTTTACCTCAATAAACTCTTAATTTGCTACTTATTAATAGTAAGTAAGGTAATTGTTAAGTTTAGGTATTGGGTAGGATTAGGGGTGTAGAATATGGTCATGTAGAAAATGTGCTTTATATGTACTAATAAACAGCCAATATGTTAATAATAGGCATGCTAAAAAGCAACTAGTTGAAGCCTCATGCACACTGGGCCGATTATCGCGCGCGCTTATCGCCAGCATTTTTCGAGACGTTTTTTCGACGCGTCTTTGTGTTCATGCCCAAGTAGTCTCGCGTAGCCAGACCTTCAGACTGACGGCTTAAGGTCTGGAATCTATGGTAGCTTTTATTGTCAAGGCCTGCCCATGAGGCCGTTTGACCGACATGTCAAACAACCAATCACAGTTCGTTTTGTTCAGCATCACGTTTCAAGGCGTGGAAATGTCGCGACAATAACAGACCGGTGTGTAAAACTCTCCAACGTATTTTAAAGATTCTACGCTGCAAACTTTAAATATTTAACATAATTTTGAAAATCCAGCGTTTAGTTGATCCTGATAAGTGCTCGTCGTCACAGTTGTAAACACGACGGCTTTCTTCTTTCGTGAGGAGGTTTGGCGCCACGGCATTTTTGTTTCCAGGCAGAACATTAAAGAACGTGACACACACATCTCCCGGAAATCCGGTATAATTCAACCAATCCGACGACGACTTCGACACTCCTGAAGTGTTTCCACTTTTGTGTGACATATGCATCAGACATTTAGCCAACGTTCCGTGGGCGTAACGTCTGAGGCTGAGACTAATACCCAAGCGATTTTCACTGGTGATGAGCCGAGTGAACGTGCAAATTCACTCCCTGACATTAGATGGCGCTTAATGAAAAACAGAAATACCCAGGTACACAAGGTGGCGATGGTCAAAAGTTTGTGGGAAAAAACTACAAGCCTATATATATGAAAGAAAATTAAGTGAAATGAAACTCACCATCGAATCCTATTTGATCTGCCATTCCTCTCCACAACAACTCCCTCTTATCGAGATTTTTGTAGTCGCTGTTGAGTTTGTCATAAAGCTCTTTGTGTTCAGACACCAATGAATGTAGCAGCTCTACATTCATCTTGCCTTGATGCAACTTCTTCGTCTGCTTACTTCCTCTTCGTCGTTAGGTATCAAAGTGTGCTCGGCAAGACCGTTTTGTGCTTGAGCACCACCAAGTCATGTTTTACTGTAACTTTAGCAGCTCCAGGCACATGAACAAATGCGCCAATTTTATTGGTCAGCCAGTTTATAATGCGGTGCGTCAAACCAAAAAAAAAAAAAGAGTCCGACGCTTTTACGCCTGGTGTTTTGTGCGTTGGTGTGCACGCTCACATTGGCGCCCTTTGTTTAGTCACGAGGCGTTAAACGTCTGCGATAATCGTCCCGATGTGCACAAGCCTTAATTGTGAGAATTGGTCCCTATAAAGTCTTACCATATGTAAATAATAATCATTAAAGGTAACACTTTAGTGACCAATTCTCACTGTTAACTAGTTGCTTATTAGCATGCATATCACTAGCATATTGGCTATTTAGTAGTACTAATTAAGCACATATTAATGCCTTATTCTGCAAGACCATATTTGAGATCCATACCTAAACTTAACAACTACCTTACTAACTTTTAATAAGCTGTAAATTAGGAGTTTACCGAGGCAGAAGTTGTAGTTAACAGTCAGTTAATTGTTCCTCAAACTGAAGTGTAATCTCATTAATATTAAATCATTTATTTTAATAATGCACATTCCTGTTTATCTTCATCAAAATGTAACGGCTTGCTCTGGAATGACTTTTCCGTTGATGTTATAGTTGCAATGTAATCAGAGAGAATCACCATCAGAGAGAAATTCGACATTTCAGAGGATGATCCATGACATTTACATTTTGATTAAACACTACAAACTCAAAAAAAAAAAAGTACATGCATGAATTGTTCACAATAAGATCAATAAGATGCGTTTAGAAAATTGATATGGGGAATTTCTATTTCATGCTGACTTTAACTTGGCCTTAGAGGCTATTGGTTAAAGGGTTAAGTAATAGTCATTTAGCTATTTAGGGTATGTTTACACTTGTAGTTTGGTTCTTGGATCTTATTGGTCTGGACCAAAAAAGAAACTGATACATTTAGTACTGATTCGCTTAGTGTTCACACTCTCATTTTTAACACCAAACCTAAAGATACAAAACAAAATGCGTAGGGAGACTGTCGAAACCTGACTGGAGATCTTTTATGATGCATATTTTGTGAACTTACCAAACATCCAAAACAATGCTGTGTGCAGGGCTAAATGAGCTTGTTTCACAGTATGTGTGTACATATGGTGGTATTTTTACCAGCTGATAACTCACAAAGAGCTTTTAGAATGTATAAAGGAGTCAAAACAGCGGCAGGAATTCTTCCACTGCACATGTAGATCTGCTGGAGACAGCGGTACTGACTTCTCCTTCAGCATTCTGTCATTTTTAGGGTTGCATCTTGTGACATCACTTACTGTTTTTGGTTTCTTTAAACATCTTTGGTCTGTGTGGCATTCATGTTTCAGTCAGACTGCACCAGAGTTTGTTTGAAAGCTGATTCTGAAAAGATCTTGGTCTTGCTTGTTTAGTTTGCACAAATGTTTGGATGACAGCATTGACACTTATTCAGATGAACCACACTAACAGAACAATCACACCAGAGTTTGTTTAAATCAAACCAAACCTGCCAAGTGTGAACACACCCTTAGTCATTATGTTTCAGTCACCCTGTTTTTATGTGCATTTTGAAGTATCGCATTAGAAACACGTGATGGAAACACCAAATTTTGGGGAAAAAAATCTGTTAATTCACTTGAGGTGGTTTTTGACTTGTGTGAAAAAGGTTTAATGTGAATAATGGGGGATGGAAATGCATGTTATGAATAAATTCCTCCATGCACATCAAAAAAAAGTCATGAGACTTTGCGTAACCTGACTAACCAGCGGACTGATCTTGTTGGACAGCTTCTGAAATGTTCTTATGGTTATTCTTAAATGCCCAAGCAAAACCTGTCAAAGTATTTCTGTGTAATTGCCTCCCAGAGTTTTACACGACTGCGTTCCCAAACAGCATGCATCCACCTCCGAAAGCGATGACTGCATTTATTGTGTTTCGTCTGCTCACTCTGAAGCGCAAGTAATTTATTATATATGAAAATTATTATATTCAGTGGCTACTTCTACTTTTCGCTGTAATATTTAGTGCCAGTTTATCAGGAAGTGATAAACTCGAGTCTTTGACTCGTTGAACGGAAACGGTGCTTATTCGCAAACGTTTTATGTGATATTCCAATTTTGCGCAAGTTAAATTCGCAACATTGGATGGAAACCCGGCTATTAATTAAGGCTACTAAGTCTTTCTTGAGTTATTATAGTTCATTTAATGTCACTTAACGCACATGTAGTAAAGTGTACAACAACAACAGCAAGTTATTTGAAGCATTCTCATTTTGGAGATGCGCTTGAAGGTGAACTTCCACTTCAGTCTCTGCATCTAAGTCAAAAAGTCTCAAAAATGGGCGTTGATGGTGCTTCAGGATGGGAGTATTCAATTATTGTATGGAACACCCACTTTTCATGATCTAATCAAGTCCTGCCATTCATTGGTTTTTCTGGAAACACTTTAGATTAGGGAACACATATTCACTATTAACTAAGAGTTTTCCCTCAATAAACTCCTAATTTGCTGCTTATTGGTAGTAAGGCAGTAGTAGTAGTAGTAGTAGTAGTAGTTTAGGTATTGGAGATCTAGAATATGGTCATGCAGAATAAGACATCAATATGTGCTTTATAATTACTATTAAATAGCTAATATGCGAGTAACATGCATGCTAATAAGCAGCTAGTTAATAGTGAATAATGTCCCGTAAACTTAATCCTAATTCCTTAAATAATACCACTTTTCTTGTTGAAACTCCTGTTTCACATTATAGAAATAAAGTGGATTATGAAGGCTGTTTCATGATGTCAAGTGGAAAATTAAGAGAAACAAGACAACAAACCAGAGTCGTGAACAGCTGACACACTTGGCCTGAACTTGCCGGCGGACTCCAAATCCTATGTGCGGGTTAAATTTAGGCACTGAGGCTTCTCTCACACCCATCCATCCCATGATCTCCACCGGCCAACCGGCCGCACACAGATGGCCCTGTCTGACTGCTTCAGGGGAGTGGAGGGCAGGTGACATCAACAGCCGGACCAGGGAGGAGAACCCAGACACGCAGGGTGGTTCGAGGTCTTATCAGGGTCGGATGAGTCATGAGAATGGCAGGCGATTGTGCGCCGAGCGGCCGATGACACAGAGAGCGGTCAAAGAGCATCAGTTTGGCTGAGCAGACAGGGGAAGCGCGTGAGAGAGCGCAACACAATAACACTGCTGCATAAGATACACTGACAAATGACCTAAATGACAGTCTGAAGGCCTGTTCACACCAAGAATAATAACTATAGTTTTAAAAATTATTCTAAATTTAATAGAATCGCAACACCATAGCTAACGACACAGAGGACCGATATCATTGGAATCACTTTCAGAAAGTTTTTTTCAAGCTAATTATTGATAAAAGAATCAGAATCCACCCTGCTTTAAAAAGCTCAAGCATTTAAAGCGGCACATGACAAAACTGATCAAATGAATTGTTTGAGTAAATGATTCAGTAATGCATTCACAAGGATCCTCTCTTGTTTTGTTCCTTGAATGATTCAGTGATTCACTCATAGACCATCCTTGTTTGTTTCATGAATGAATGAGTGGTTTTTTTTTAATCGAATTGCTTGAGTGAACAACTTAATTATTCACTCACAAAGACCCATTTGTCTTGTTTCTTGAATGAATCAGTGTTTTTGAATGAATTGGTTGAGTGAACAATTCAATGATTCACTTAAATTCCCGAAGCATTGTTGAACTAATAAAGGCAGTCACTTTTCACTACTTTTCACATTGATGTAACTTAAAGAAAATGTAATTGAAGGAATCCGTGCAATCAGTAGTTTATAGTAAAGTCGAAAAATCGCATCTGATTCAAGTTGGTCATGCGAATGTGCATCCTTGCCTGTTTTTGATACAGACATGATTGATATCTCAAGTCATGCAGCTTGTTGAGCAGAGGTATGCTGTTTTCTAAGTGATTAGACTTACATTTTAATAATTTAGTTTTAGTGATTAGACTTATCTTTAAATTTATAATTAATACCGAAAATATACAACTCCTATTTGTATATCAAGCCTTACACATTGTTATTGTCATATATTGTTGAAAACTGTAAACTATATTATCATCAAGCTCATTATATAAAGTTAATAAAGTATTATATATAGTATATCCTACTTTACCCACATACATATAGTATATTCACATAAAGCAATATCTGCTTTATAGAAACTCTTGATGGCGTGATTGTTTATATCATTGCAAAATGTAAATTGTATTATAAGACATCTCTATATAAAGTTGTATATATTATATACAAATTTGTATAATATAGGGTTACACTTTATTTTAAGGTGTCCTTGTTGCGGTGTAATTATACATTTAAGTACAGAGTAGTAATAATTAACTGCATGTAATTACTATATGGTTAGTGTTAGGATTAGGGATTGGCTTAGGGTTACTTGCATGTAATTATGCTTAATTTATTGTTATTATAATAGTAAGTACATGTAACGTGTAACAAGGACACCTTAAAATAAAGTGTTACCTTATATAGAAATATATTATATCCAAATTTATCCATGTGCATACAGTACATTCATGTAATATATATACTATTACAAATTTCAACTGCTTTTTTTGTTTTGTTGAAAAATATAACTATATTATCACCCAACTATTTATAAAGTTGTATAGTCATGCATAAACTGAAAGAAATTATACTTCGAAACAATTTTCACTCAGAAATTGATAGTAAATTTCACAATATAGAGAAAAAGAAAATAATATATTGAATTAAACATGAAATTTTCAAGTTGAAAGACTTAAATAGTATTTTCTTATAAAATATACTAAATGTACTTTGTTTTGCTTACAAAATCATCTTTTACGGTGTACGTGCAGTATATTTGCGAAGGGTTATCTATATATGAACTGCTTGATTGCTTGTATCATTGTAAAATGTAAACTACATTATTTGCAACATTAATCTAAATGCAACAATAAGGCATGAAGATATTGAGATACTGTAAACATTACCATCCTGATTTTCTGTAAAGATGCTTTGAAACAATGTGTGTTTTAAAAAGCACTATGTGGAAAAATCAGATATACTTGCATTGAAACGTCTGAGTGGCGGCATAAAGCCCGCCCGCTTAGACAGGAAGAGACTGTCTGACCAAAATGTAAAGCGACCAACCACAAATTGTTTTTGTTTTCATTTTTGGTGCGGATAAATCTGAAATGGCACAATATTGGATTGGCAAGAAAAAAAATGGCGAGGTTGTCTTCGTAGAGAAATTATGCTAGAATGCAGTTCTTGTCATATATATTTAGTTTGCTTCACGTGCCCTGAAAAAAAAAATCTCTTTAAAAGATTTGAAAGCCATGAACCCAAGCACCCTAGCATCATGACAGTGAGTTTTCTGAACACAGTTTGTTCAGAAATTGTAAAAATCAGCAATGTCTGCATGGCTCAGATTTTGCTCTGCATTTCTAGATCATCCTGAAATTGAGCGACACGCCTGGCTGTCTGCTCGGGACAGATAGATAGTTGTCTGTCCTCAAGCAGACGCACGAGCGTGTTGGAGTTTGTTTGGGCGTTGTGTAGAGACTGGCGTCTAAAACATGGTGTCTCATTTCCCCTGCTGGTGATCAAATCTGCGATTAACGCCACAGACGAGACAGCGGCCAGAGAGCTGCCTGATACAAGCTCGCAGAAATCCAGCACGCTGTAATGGCTCTGAAGTGAATGTTTTATGGTAGATGTTATGTCATCGGGTGCGGCGTCAGGTCATGCATCGTGAGTCTGGGTAGATTAGAGACCCGTAAAACTCCATCACAACATCCCTGACCTCTTTTATTCACAGCAGTCTGCCGAACAACTGCCTCATATGTTCCCTTCCTCGGGATCTTTTAAGCGCACCTGACTCACAAAGCTCTTTTGTTATTAAATTGAAGGGAGAAATTAAGAGGGCTTTTACAATGAAAGAATATTTTTGGTTTTATTTAATCTTACATTTTATCTTTTCAGTAGTGTTGATCTATTCTTTAAAGAAGTGGTCCTCTAAAAATGTAAACTGTCATCTTTTACTCACCCTCGTGTTGTTCCAAACTCATGTGATTTCACAAAAGGAGATGTTTAGCAGAATGTCTGAGCTGCTCTTTTCCATACAATGGCGTTGATGGACATTCTTAGGCTTTCAAAAAGGATTAAAAAAAGCACCATGATTTACAATAATAATGACTTAAATTTGAGCATGTTCCAATGTTAACTGAAACTAAAACTATTACAAATATTTTCATTAGTTGAAAGCTGAAATAAGAAAAAAATTAAATTAAATTTAGGAAAAATGAAAATGAGAAAGGTTTCCTTGGCAGCTAAATGAAATAAAATGTTTATGTTGAAGTATTACAATTACTAAAATAAAAAATTAAAAACTAAATAAAAATGAAATAAAAAAAGATAAATGGAAATATAATAAAATCTAAATAAATAAAATGGCAATGGCATATAATATCAAAATGACTAAAATTAAACCTAAAATTTAAATTAATCTGAAAATCTAAAAAAAAAAAAAGGCTAATTCATATTGTTAAATACTATAATAATATAATTATATAAATAATACTAAAATAATGCTGGTTCATCCCATAAAGCATGTAATATAGTACACAAGCCATAAAGACCATTTTGCTTGTTTAATATTTACATTGCTACAGATTAATCCATCACATCATTTACAATATTTATTTTAATTTCATTTCTGTCGTCAAACAATAATTATTTGCCTTGGCTTAAAATAAGTTTAAGTGGAAGTATTACAATTACTAAAACTGAAATAAAATGAAAATAAGATGAAAAAAGTTCAATTAAAATGAAATTAAAAAATGATAAATAGAACTAAAAAAGCAGAAACTAATATAAATGGCAATAGCGTATATCAAAATGACTAAAACATGAATCAAACTAAAATTAAAATGAAAACTGAAAATAGAAAAAAATAAAGGCTAACTGATATTATTAAATATAACAGTATAATTACATAATACTAAAACAACACTTGTCTATTCATCACAAAGCATGTAATATAGTGCACGAGCCATTTTTTTGTTTTAACATTTTTACATTGCTACAGGTATATTTGAAAATGATTACATTAATAAAAACATACACAGTGTATATTTCATAATTAATTGTCATCAAAAATATTTATCAGTCATCTCTTATCGAAACCATGGCCTATTAGCACACATTCTCCAACACATTGTGCTTACATTAACAATGTGTTTATGATTCTGTATCATAAAGTCTAGTCTACTTTTGCTTTTTATTTGGTTTATTTAAGAACCGCCCACTTAGACAGGAAGAGACGGTCTAACTGACATGTGAAGCAACCAGCCGCAGTTTGTTTACAGGATGTTTTGGAAACACTAATCTGTAATAGATGATACCACATCAGCAAGCTGAAGAACTGATTAAAAACCTGCGCACTCTGAATAACATAAATAGTCTGAAAGCCAGCCAATCAGATTGGAGCTTGCGGTTTTAGCCAGCTGTTGCCATTTCTGTGTGCAATATCCATCAGACGGCCATGTGACGGTCCATGGGCGTACCGTCTGAGGTTTAGACTAGTCTTAGTGTAACTGGATAGAAATGTTTCACATGCTCCATAAAGTTTTGAAATATCTGTTCATCTCAGCACTCCACCCAAAGCCAAGTTGTAATTGTTATTTTCCTGCATGTGGCGCATTGCATCAACCTGCATATGCTTAATTATTCAGTCTGTCTGGTATGTGATGCCTTCAGTTGTATAATAGTGCCGCATTGTGTCATAACAATCCTAACCATCCACCCTTGAAGACGCATTTCTCTCTTTGTCTTTCTGCAGAGTGCAAGTTCCACTGCACCAATGGCAGATGTCTGAAACTTCTCTCGCTGATTTGCAATCATCTGAATGAATGTGGAGACAACAGTGATGAGGAACACTGTCCTGCTGCTGTACCTCCACCTCCAGACACCATCCAGTGTAAGTCCATCCGCCCACCTCTGTCTCAACGCCACATCTGCATCTCTGACAGCTGATATTGCATCAGTGTTGGAGAAGCTACTGTAGAAAACTACTCGGCTACAGCCAAACTACCCTTTAGAAAAAGTATAACCAGAAGTTGCTGCGTACAATGCAGTGATTTAGTGTCTTTAAATTCAAGAATTATCAGATTATGTGGTTCACCTCAAAAGATCAGTATTTATGTGGCATAAAGGACTGGAACAAATAAAAGCTACCCTAATTTATTCACTGGAGTTGAAAACATAGTGCTAGTGACTGCAGTATTTAGATATTTATTTCACTACAAAAAGATTTGGTGAATCAATGTTTCTTTCTTGAACCAGTATATTAAGTCCAAACTGGGGTTGGAAATTAACAGGGGCTTGTGGTAAAAATGTCACCAAAACGACCAAAAATGCCTCAAAAATTCGAGATAAATGGGCAAAAATTGCCCCTGCATTATTAAACTAAATCTATTATGGCTGTCGCAATTCAAGTGAAATGTGAAAACTGTCAATACGTTTAGATCTGTATACACTGCATCAGATTGCTTTTTTGCCTAGTTTTTGCAGTATTTAGCCTTCTAACCAATCACACATGTTTCTGTTGAGCTTATGAATGTAATGGCCAATCAGAGGCGTCTAGATTAGTCAGCGCTGAAAACACTGAGTTTAGCTGTTGAGTGCGCACTAGGGATGTGCCCGAATAGCGAATCCGTATTCGGAATGGCATGGAAAATGAATAATGCGTTCTATGGAGCCACAAAAGGGACAAGGCTAGCTGCTTACTAGCAGTAGCCTAGTACATAAAATTTCACTTACCACATAAACAGAGAGAGGTAAGGAGAGATGACCGATAGGACGATGCCGAGTGATTTGCAGATCCTGAGCACCACTGACAAACATCTAATCTTGTGAAATGTGTGGTAAGTAGTGCCGCTCCTTAGTAGATTAGGCTGCGTGCGAATCTCAAAAGTGCAAGTAAAAAGCAAACGTGCATTCTTAAGTGATTTCAGTGTCCCGCATATTAATAACGGCTCCCTGAAAGCACTGAAATATATTTTTCTCGTATATATCGTATTTATTCCCTTTACGGTTGCCGTGGTAAATCATTACTTTTCCGAATACCGGATTCGGGCACATCCCTGACTGACTCTCACTGACTGAATTCTGTGCGCTTGCAAATTCTCTCATCATAAACAACGAAGTGCAGATACTATTTAAATAAGAGCGATTTTTTTTTTCTCTTTTTTTTTTCTTTTTTTACAATTTTGACTTTCTTTCTCAGAATTGCGTAATATAAACTTGCAATTTTTACTTTTTTGTGAGATATAAACTCACAATTGTGAGAAAAAAGTCTGAATTTTTCCTCAGAATTGGACTTTATAACTTTATAACAAGTTTATATCTCAATTCTGAGAAAAGAAGTCAGAATTGTGAGATAAAAAGTCACAATTACCTTGTTTTCATTTTTATTTAGTGGCAGGATTGGGCTTTCATATTTCACTAATCACGATAATCACTTAATCAATAATCACTTCAGTGATTATCACAGAGGTTTTTGCATATCTACACTGACGTCATGGACCAACATGTTTGTCTGTGTTGCCGGAATATGACGTGCCGCTTCCTCAAACACAAAAACTGACATGTATAATTATTATTACTATATGAAGAGCAACAATCAACAAAAATGCTTTTTGTCATTATATTGCAGCCCTTTGAGTATCTGTTTTATGTATGTATAATGTATAATTTATGAACAATTTTAAACAGCTGTTATCGGTAACAGTTTAATGTATTCTGATTGATTGACATAATTGGTTAAATTGAAGTATTTGACATTAAAGACAACTAAATTAATAAGGTAATTATGAAATTTGCCCTTGAATGTAAAAAAAAAATGCCCCTGATAATCAATTCCAGGGGGCAAATATTGCTCCTTAATGGAAAAGTTTATTTCTGACCCTGGTCCAAATGAACCGACTCACTAAAATGACTCAGCAGCAGTCTACTAGAGTGTGTTTGATTAACATCACAATCGGTTGCAAGGCTGGCTGTGCATTATAAATGTGACGTAAAATAGCAATATAACACTTACTTGCTGGAAAAAATGGCTTGTTACTGGAAAAGCTGCACTATTTTGAAAACAGCTGAACTGCTACGCTACTGAAAACTGTAGTTAGGTTTGTGGTGTCGCGGCCCAGATCTCTTTGCTGTGTGTTCTGTGCTGTTGTCTTTGCTGATCCATTCTGTTTTATTGATATTTTGTTCAGCATTATGCCACAAAATGCCGTGTGGTGCAGTTATCTTACCACAATTATGCTAGAAACATACGGAGCGCAAGTGTGAGAAAGATTCTTCTGCTGAGAAATATAGTTCATTAGCATAACTGTAGATGATATTGCAGATATGTTGACTTGGCGCATTAAAACAGAATTTCAGTTGATGTGCGTTAGCTGTTTTATAATGAAGCTGGCTTATCCAGTCAGATTTGAGAGTTGGAAGTGTCCATTAGGGCTGCAAATCACAACTGTTTAGATAATCGATTCATCTGTCAAGTTTTATTCTGGTTTAATCAAATATTACTCCACAGCTTGCAGGGCCATGCACAGACCTTTTGAGGGGCATGTGCTGAAACTGAAAAAGGGCACCCCCCCCCCCCCCTTTTTTTTTTGGTCACATGACACATTAAATAACACACAATAATAGTCTCAAAAGCTTTAGATTTATTCACTATTAATAAACATAATAATAATATAGTTTGAAGAATTTTTTTTTTTTTAGCTATTCTGTTTGGATTTATAAGCTTTGTATTATTTGGTTAACATGTTAATTTCGCCTATGTCATTGAGAAAAGGGGAAGGTAATTAAGCAATGAGTCAAGTATTTTTGCCAAACTATTTTGAAATATAATTTAATAATTATGTCCAACACAATTCCAGTCAAAATAGGAGATTATAAGAAAATATAGCCATACCGTCACTACAGTATCCAACATGTATCTGCTCGCAAAAATCTGATACCGTGGAGGACCAGGGATGTTGGTCTCATGAAGGTCTAAAATAAGCCAGCAATGAAAAAATTAATAAAATATTGTGAAAAGTACAGTTGCAGTGAAAAGTTTGAATTGTACCAGAGCTCTCCCCTCCTAATCCTATTTAGAATATTACATTCTGCATGATAAAATATAAAGATTTCACCGTGATCTGATTCTGTAATGTTTTTTTAGTTGCTAAAACATTACTTAAAACCATGTTTTACTACGTTTATACATGTGAAGACGAGCGGAGAGTAGCCAATAGAATTACTAGATTAAAAAATTAGCTAGCTAGCGAATAAGTGCATATTAACAGCGTAAACATGAACCATGCGACCATATATGATTAAATGTTAATAAATTAAGTGTATCAGCAATAATAAATCGAAGAATTTTTTAGAAATATATTTTACCTAGGTGACGATGATCACTCAGCCGCTTTGTGTCAAATTCAAATGCAGTTACGGGATTATTGAACGGCGAATGTGTGCAAATATGCATTTTGTGCGTTATTAAAATGGCGGCATCGCGTTATGTTTTCTTCAACAGGTTACAAAGTTTGTTGTAGCTATATGGGCGCTCAGTTTTTCCTGTTGCAAAATACATTTGGCCAAAATCTCATTTTATGAAAGAGATGAAATGCTACTTTGTGTGTTGGCTATGTCTAGATGGCAAATGCTAGCACTCTCTCTCTGGTCTCACACGTCTCAGACCTCAAATACATAAAATATGAGCCTTTATAATCATAGTGTTTTTTTGTGTGTAAAGAAAACACTGTACTTATTCAAGCAAGATCTTTATTTACTCTTTCAGCTGCTGTGGTCCTGGAACTTCAGTTCATTCAGTCAAGATAGAGGGGGTGGAGTTATGAGATTTTACTGACAGTCTGAGCGAATCCAACAAGATTTAGTCGCAAACTCTTTTTAATATCTCTCACTGGCTAAATATTTGTAAAACAGGCAGACAAACGTAAAGGGTGACCAATAGCATTGATTTATTGAAGAAGAAAAAAAACACCGCCACCGAAAAAGGGCACTTCGGAGTGTAAGGGAAAAAGGTTGGTTGAGTCCAACCTGTGCGCGTGCCTGCCATCAAGCAGTGTACAAACTGAAGTATGTAATGTTTACTACACACTGTGTGCAAACTGTTTTAAAATATAGGCTAAAGGTTGCAATACTAGCAGCAGAGCATTTCAAATAACCAAATTCACCAAACCACAAACTAAGTGTTAGCAAGTCAGAGGTTAAATGTGCTAGAACACACACATTTCCTCCTCTAAACATGTCAAAATTGAAGAGACTTCTGAACATTTTTTCTGTGATTGAATTAAAATTAATATTCATATAAAATATCATTATTTGGGTTGCATAAAGGATATTTAAACTTAACTATGATGTTTAACAACAAATTACCTAAAGGTCTAGGTAATTCTACCTAAAGGTCTCTCTGAAGAGTTAGAGAGGATCCAAAAGCAATGTTGTCGGATAATAGGCATTCCGACTTCAACTCTCCCAACATTGAGTGAGAGGCGTGAGGAAGCCACCATACGTACTCTTACTAAAATACTCAAGGACAGTTCATCTCCACTGCAATGTTTCCTGCCTATGGCTCCAACACCTACTTATTCTCTTCGGCGGCACAAGACATTTGTTGTACCCAGGAGTAAAACTAAACGTCATGAACTCTCCTTTATTCCCCGTGCTCTAAAATTGTTGTATGGATAACTTACAGGTCCCTGATTAGGATGCCTTTTCTGTGAATCTGTGTTATTCATATATATATTAGTGGTGTCAAACGATTAATCGCGATTAATCGCATCCAAAATAAAAGTTTTTGTTTACATAATATATATCTGTGTACTGTGTATATTAATTATGTATATATAAATACAAACACATGCATGTATATATTTAAGAAAAATATGTTATGTTTATATATTAAATATACTTATAATATAAAATATAAGAATATAAATATATAACTGTATATACATGTAAATATTTTCAAAATGCATGCATGTGCTTGTATTTATATATACATAATTAATATACACAGTACACAGATATATATATATATATTATGTAAACAAAAACCTTTATTTTGAACGCGATTAATCGCGATTAATCGTTTGACAGCACTAATAATATATATATATATATATATATATATATATATATTAGTAATTATTTTTTTTATATATATTTTATTTTTTATTATGCTTGTATATCAGCTATCTTTTATTTGTTTTATACCAAGTAATGATTGTCTTGGAGTATGTGTATGTTTGACACATTTCAGGGTTTTGTGTTGCAATATCCTGTCATGTCAAACTTTAAATAAAACTAAACTAAACTAAACTAAATATTATTTGATTTAAATGATTGCTCTGTATGTTGCAGAAAGTATTTAAGTTTAACAAAGACAGCAAGATTTAGTCATTCACTTGCTGTGATGCATCATTTTAAAAATGGTAAATTCTTGCATTTTTAAGAACAGTAAAATGTACACTAATGTTCAAAAGTTTGGTTTTGGTTAGGTTTTTTGTTTTTGAAAGAAGTATTTTATGTTCACTAAGACTGCATTTATTTTGTAGAAAATACAGTAAAGAAATTATTGTGAAGTAATATTAGAATGAAAACAACTTCTATATTTAATTTATTTTTTTTTAAATGTGATTTATTTTTGTGAATAAAGCTAAATTTTCATCATTACTCCAGTCTTCAGTGTCATGTGATCCTTCAGAAATCATTCTAATATGCTGGGGAAAAAAAATCCTATTATTGCAATGTTAAAAACATGTTTTTGCTGCTTAATAATTTTTTTTATAAAAAACTACCTGGTTCCTACCTGGTCTCATGAGGAAGACATACCTATGGGAACTTTTTCACGAGACGCAAAATACGTACCAAAAAGTCATACGCCAATAAGTACATATTACTGCAGTTTCCAACAGATATAAACTCTAGAGGCGGTGAAACATCAAGTTCTTGTAATCGTTTTCGTACACAGTTATGACTACAGCTCCATATGTTTCACTTACCAGGCGTAACAAGCTTGCTCTGCAGCTCAGCCGGCACAGAATTGGGCTTAGGATGCTGAATCCTTGGGTATGAATCCCATGAAAAACATGACTCACGATGAAAGAGCTGAAAGATGGGAGATCGTAAAACAAGCTAAAACGGCATGCTTGCGATTGCATTTTTGCGTCACATTCGCTTTTGTTCATACTATCGGGAAGGTTTAGGTGTAGTGCAGATGGTACGATATTTTAAAACGTCACGGAGCATTACAGTTATAGCGCCACTCAACGGACATTTCAATTCAGAACTACGGAGACACCTACAAAACCAACGTCAGATAAAACGTAACATATGTACGTTCATCTGTTCCAGGGGAAAAAAAACAAACAAACAAACACTCTTTTAGCGCCACTCAGTGGACATTTCACATCGAATGTGTCACGAAACGTACATGGCGTACATTTTCTTTTTTCCATTTGAAAGTTGAATGCATCTTTATTTTTGACTCGGTTGGCATCAGTGTTAGACTGGTTGTTATTGAAGGCAGAACTTTTTGTCACTTTATCCTTTGCTAGCATACTGTGTTTGTGTATTTATTTAACAGGAGTTTTTACTGAATTGGTTTGTGTAGTTGTTTATATGACCTTCCCTTTCCATCCTGTGCATGAATGCGTGCCCATAGGTGCATGTGTGAATCTGTTTGTATGTGGACGTTATTCATAGATGAATTTGTGTGCTTTAGCTCTCTCTTCTACCTGCGTACGCACACATACACACATACTCTTTCTTGCTTGATGTCAGTCATCTTACAAGGCCAGTTAACATGAAAACATCCAGACAGACGGTTAACTCTTTTAAACTTCAACAAATGTGTTCAAGGTTCATTTTAGGACTGAGTGGAATTAGTTGGTTTTTATTCACAAATGCTGTCCACTCCATATTCTGTTGAGCTCTGCTTCACTTAGTCGCATTGCCTCTGTCTTTTAGGTCCTTGGAAGTTGCCAACTCTAATAGAAAGATGTAGATAAGTTTGTTTCTTCATGGGAACAGATTTGGATAATTGTAGCAGTCCATCACTTGTTCACCAATGGATCCTCTGCAGTGAATGGGTGCCGTCAGAATGAGAGTCCAAACAGCTGATAAATACATCACAATAATCCACAAGTAATCCACACCACTCCAGTCCATCAGTTAACCTCTTGTGAAGTGAAAAGTTTTCATTTTTGTAAACAATACTTGATCTGTGCATATTTCTCTCCTGATTCAGATGAGAAAACAATATTAATAGACTCATATCTCAGTTTTGAAGTTAAATACCTTAATGGTGGATTTGTTTCTTACAAACACACATCTTTTCACTTCGCAAGACGTTAATTGATGGTTTGGAGTGGTGTGGATTACTTGTGGATTATTGTGATGTATTTATCAGCTGTTTGGACTCTCATTCTGACGGCACCCATTCACTGCAGAGCATCCAT
>JAFVLL020043640.1:0-57588 GCA_021397915.2 Tor tambroides
CCCGGGTGATGACGGAATTAATGACTGCTCATATTCCAGCATACGGCACTCGCATTGAACAAGAGTGAATGGTTTGTCCACTTTTTTTTTTTTTTTCCTTTCCATCGCTGTTGTTGTGATGTACTGGGAAACCAGAATGCGCATCCATCAACAGAAACACACATTAGCCGAACCCTGTTTTTTTACGTGTTATTTATTACAAACCATATTGCAGATACGTTGTCAGACTGAAGACGAACCGCGGTCCTAGCGCGTGCCGAACCGTGAGTGGAGAACCGTACGGTTCGGTTTTTTTCCGCGAACCGTGCCACCCCTAATATATATATATATATATATATATATATATATATATATATACACACACACACACACACACACATACAGGAATTAATAAATTACATAAATTTAAATAAAAATATTCATATGTAATTCTTTATCATTGCTATATATATTTAATGATTTTATCTGATAGAATGTTTGAAATCGTACTAAAACTGACATTTAAAAATCACCTTGTCAAACTATAAAGAGCGCATGCTTCACAGAATGACCCAGAACACATAATTGCTCTCAGTCTTGCTTGACGGAAGAACTCCCAAAAAGACAATTGTCATCACTATTTTATCTTGAAAAAAGCTGAGCCATCAGTAATATTGAAGATCTTGAATTAATATGATATTCCTCTCACCCCCAATCATAATTTCCCCACCTATCATTTCAGTGTTCCGAGTCCATTTGCCGGAGTCTGGGAGTCGAGTCTTTCATCCCAGGTGGAGGTTTAATTCACGAAGAGATGAGAAATATTAAAACAGAGCGGGCGTCTTCCTGTCAGTCAGCCCTCTGCCTCGCCTCGCCCGAGAGCTCCGTGCCGAGGCACTGACGGGAGGCAGTCCATTTGATCTGCGGCTTTCAAAGGAACAGAGCAAAGAGTGGCCATCACAAATCATTTATCTCTCCACAGGAGACTCACAGATTCTGTGACAGCCACCAATCATATGCCGCTTAATTCAATATCTGCTCTGTTAATCTTTTCTTTACAATATCGCTCCCCATTCCTTGGATGAGCTTTTGTCGGCATGAGCAAAAACTTTGAAAATGGCAATAGAAGTTTGTGTCAGAGAGCTGGCGGATGCTGATCTATGCTTTGATATGCAGGCCCGTTCTGTGTGGTGCAGCGCATTTTAAGGGCAGAGGTCAGAATCACAGACTCTCATTGTCAGCTATAATGGCTGACAGTGATGAAATTATAACTTTTTTCCCAGGAAACTGTGAAAAATCAGTTGGCAATGAAAAATAGCTAAAGGTTTGGTTGGTTAGCTCAGGCAGTTAGCCCCTGCTGGCAGATTCCAGATGCAAATCAACATCATGTGAACACCTCTTAATACTGCCACAACATGGGTCCAAGGTACATTAAAAGTTCAAATACTTAATGTCACTGCATATATATTTTATATTACAGAAGTCAACATTTGAAGTGGATCAAAAAAGTTCAAAGTTGTCCTAAGACAAGAACGGGTATTGTTTTTGTTTTAGGACAACTTTGATGAAAGGTTTTGATCCAATGTTGACTACTATATTTCCTAATCACGCAAAATGTGATAATTTTGTGGAAATATTATGGAAAAGTATTAATAATAATAAAATATTTTTTATGTTAAGATTTTTTGATAAAATAACTACTGATGATGATGATAATAATAATAATAATAGTTACAATAATATGGATTGTGTTTATTATTAAAAGAGAAATGATTATTATTACTATTATTATTGTTGTTGTTGACTGTGAATATTAAGTTAGGATAGGTGAAAGTATTTTAAAATGTAAAAAATGACACACATCACATTTATAGTGGGACAACAAGCGGAATAAAATCAACAATACCTTTTGAAATCCAATTCGGTTTCTAAATTTGAATTGAATTTGAAATGAGGTAGCAAACAGCAAAGAACAGTGAAGAATTAATATTTAAATTTGAATGCAATGAAGTGAAATTGAAATAAATTGAAATTAACCAGATTTATACTTATTTATTTATATCTGAAACTAGAAAGTTTCAAGACAAACAATAAATGTTTGTTGTCCTGATAGGTGAAATACTACCATTCAGAAATGTGTATTTGGATATTTTGGTAAATATTTCATTATATTTAATCAAATAAACTTTGTGAACTAGGATGAAAGAACACCTGATTACCCATAACGCTCTACCTGGGATGAACTGAATTTTAAAAAATTCCTCTTCCTGTCATTCAAATTCAAGTTCCAACTCATGAATTAAAAGGAATCAAAATCTGAAATAAAATCTGAATTTAGATAGCCTGAAAACTGATCAGAAAAGATCACATACCATAGCTGTGAAATGATCAAAGGGCCCGTTTACCTGATCGTAACTGACAAAGTCACTTTATTACCATGTCACCAAAACACCACCACACCTGGCAGAAACCAGAGATAAAGTTAACACAAAAGAAACCTCCTCAATACAAAACAGACATCATAATAGTTACCTTAGCGAGGGCTGCCTTGTCTCATTACTGCATTACAAACAGTGACATCTCTATCAAGCCTTCTTCCATTTCCACTTGACTGCCTGGGAGGAAGAAGGAGCTCGGCTCCAACATCAGCAATTAAAGGCTGATCACCAAATCACCTTGGTTTCCATTCAGGAGGACTTAATTAGCTCACTGTACTGTTTTCTCCTTCCTCACAAAGAATCAACACGCTGCCCGCCTCAAGTGTGGTTTTTGACTCCGCTTAAGAGCCGCCATATTGCTGGAGTGTTAGATGCCGCTAATTGCCGGCCACGAGAAGCTAGCAAGCCTAAGAGACTTCGTAAAAGGAATTAGAAACGTGGCGACACACACATTCACACGCGCACATCGTTCTACAGGAAGCAAGCCTGTATTAATTGTCTTCAGAAACTCTATATACAGATGTCTCATTTTATAGAGACATAAGAGCAGAGAGAAAGAGTTCTTCTGCCAGGCTATATGCTGGATGACCTGTGCTCTGCAGGAGGAGGGATTGTCTCGGGGGATCTGGTGTTGTAGTTTAGCCTGCTGAGAGACAGGCTCCAGACCTGAATCATAGTCATGCTCTGGGTTGCAATTATGGCAGAAGAAGAGAGGAACAGAGAAAAATGGAGGTGGCTTCGAGCATAGCTGCTATTAGAGTGGCCCAGCGGACCGACGGATACGTACAGGCACATACACACACGTACAAATCTAAACACACCAATGCAAACCCTCCTCGGGACACACACACAGGCGTGGACACAAACAAACACACAACTGTTGGCCCTAGGCATGTATTGTATTGTATTCTCCTTCTCTATGATAAATGAAGCAGAGGCAATTCATAAGAAAGCAAAGAATAAACGATCACTCTCTCTTATCACCTTGCCAGCCACAATAAAGCTTCCCAGCACAACTATAGTTCAAACGGATGAAAGCAGAATTAGTTTTGTTTTCGCTACGCTCATCACGGTTTGTTGTTTGGGTCTGCAAGCTGGCAGAAAGTTGTGCAATGGAGAGCGTAACTAGATCCTTGACAGGAATGTTACTTCAAAAGTGGCATTTAGATCATTTGACTACTTCAAAATAAAATCATTTTAATCATTACATTTTATTAAAAGTAACACTGTAGCTACTTCTGTGCTAATTTGTCAGCATGATAAATAAATAAATAAATATTTTTGAAATAAAATTACATATTATTAGTAGTATTTAAAAATATATACTTATATTTTATATATATTTGTAGTGTTTTTTTAAAAAAAAAGTATTTAAAAATGACACACATCGTTATTTAATTATTTACTCATCACTAAATATTAATATTTAAAGACAACATTTATATTATATATTGTATTTATATTTAATATAAATATTTAAAAACTAAATATTTTATTTTTGTTATTATTATTATTATTATTATTATTATTGGTGCTGTATGTGAATATTAAGACAGGATAAAAGAAAGCAATAATAATTTAAAAAAATAATAAAATTATACACATTACCTTTAAAATATGAAAAGCAACACTGTAAAGATTCTGCAAGAGTCTTAAAAAGAGCTGAGACACCATGAGTAACAAATAATAATAAAAAATTATTATTATTATTATTATTATTATTAGTGCTATAGGGTATGTGAATATTAAAATAGGATAAGAAAAAATAATAATTAAAAAAACCTAATATTATACAAAATCACCTTATAAAGTATAAGCAACACTGAAAAGATTCCGCAATCTGAGTCTTAAAAAGAGCTGACACCATGAGTAATAAAGTATAACAAATGTATTAGTAGTAGTAGTAGTAAAATTATTATTATTTTTATTATTATTACCATTATTATTGTTGTTGTTATTTATTACGTCTGTGAATATTAAGCATGGAGAAAGTAATTGTCAATTACTTTCAACTGTCAAAAATTAAAAACATTAATTATTTACACATCATTATTTATTAATATTTAAAGCTATTAATAACAACAGAATTTTTTATTTTAATAATAATAATAATGAAGTATTATTGTTGTTGTTACTGTATGTGAATATTAAGCTAAGATAAGAGAACGTATTTAAAAAAAATAAAATAAATGGGGGGAAAAAAAGTTGGCACATCATAGCTCCAAAAGTACAAAAATATAATTTATAACACATTCTCACCAAAAGTAACGTTAGGCTCTTCATCAGACAATCATTCTAACCATCACGTTGAAGCATTGTATAGATTACGCAAGAGTCTTAAAAAGAGCTGAGACATAAATAATGTGTAAACAATTCTGGAAATAATTTAAGATCAGTCTGGCAATGCTTAAAAATGTGAAAATGCTGTAACTGCTACGGTCCCGGCGGCCCAATATTCAGCACATTTATAGGTCATCATGTTGCATTTTAAGACGCAGATTTAACAAAATTCCCCCAACATTCTTTCGATGTCTGTCATTTAATCTTGTCATAACATTTTTTGCCAAAGTCAATCTAAACTAGTTTAACGGTGTTTCTGCCCTCTGGCCCACAGACTATCATTTGAATTAACGTGTTTCCATTAACTATCAGTTTGTGGGAGCACACTTGTGTCTTCATTAAGGTTCAGTAGTTACTAGGCTCATTGTTAAAGTTAACAGGCTCCCATGACGCGACTGCCTTATAAACAGGTGTTCCCTCAGGCCTGCTTAAAATCAGAGAATGATAATGGCTTTGAGAACTGGGAAACGTAATTGAAGCAAGTTTATCCCATAAGAATTAAGGGAACGATATCCAAAATAACTCAGTTCCTGAAGGACACACAAACACAGTGGGGATAAGAAAAATATCCAGTGCGACACTATCGTGATTAACTGAAGCAAAACGGCACAACTGCTGCCTGAATTTTACTAGCAGCTGAGTGTTCACTGACTAAGTCTAATAAAATCAGTACTAAGAAAATGACGTCGTCTATTCACAAACAAAAGAAGTATTTAAAAAAAAAATCTTTCAAATGTTCATTTCAACTGATATTTGGTAATAAAATTCATTAAACTAACCTCACAACACATACACACACTGCATTAGCTAACGCATTAAATTAGACCACGAAATATTTTTACATGCATCTTTATTTATTAATTTCTAAATATTAGTTAGTAATACTACAAGTTTGTTTATATATATATATATATATATATATATATATATAAATAATTAGTTTTTTTTGTTATTATTAATGCAACTTTATTAATTTATAAATTAATATTATTTAGTAATAAATATTTTATTTGATATTTAATAAACAACAGGGTAGTAATATGCATTTGCAATGTAGTGATATTCATAATAATATACAGTGTGTATATTAGTGTGTATTTTATATATATATATATATATATATATATATAATAACTTTAGGTAGTTTATATTACTAGTTTTACTAGTTAGTAATATATTACTAGTTTATATTACTACCCTGTATTTATAAATTTATATTATATAATATTATATATAAAATATAAATAATTTGTTTTTTACTTATTTATGCAACATTATTTACGATTTACGAATTAATATAATTTACGAATTAATATTATTTAATAATGAATATTCTATTTAATGTTATTAATAGGGCTGTCAACGTTAACGCGTTAACGCATGCGATTAATCTAAAAATTAACGCATTAATATTTTTTAACGCAAATTAATCGTTTGATAGGGTTTAACCCCAACTTCTTGCCATCATCGCAGCACGGAAGGTTATCTATCATTGTGTGATAAGGGTACAGCGAACCAGTGTTGCCAGGGTCACGGTTTTCCCGCACAATTGGGCTATTTTGAAAATGCAGTCGCGGGAAAAATTACAGAGCCGTGGGTTGCGGTTTTTTGGGCTACTTTTATAATGTACCGCGGCCGCCCAAAGTGTATAGACAAAAATTAAAATAGATCCTTTTACTAATGTGTATTATAACTGGAACGTATACCTGGCAACTTAAGAACGGAGAGGCGGTTGTAACATCACAAACAACGTGAGTTTTAGCCAGAGCATATATGTTAAGGCTTTTACACAGCAGAAATAAACATGACAACAGCCACTATAGATTATATAAGATAAAAAACACACGATTACGATAGGATATGGTTTGTATGTGATTTTCTTGAGATTTGGATCATTTCATAACAATAATGAATGTGTACATCTGAAATGCTAATTTGTACAGCGATAAAAAAGGCTATAAATAGCATATTTAAACAACAGTAAACGACCAAATTCCACATGTGACCGCAAAAAGAAGTTATTACAAACACTCGATGGTGGTTTAAAGTGAGTTTTAGTAAAAGTGTACTATTAATCTCATAAACTGTCTTATGTAGTATGATGCTAATGTTAGCTCTAATGCAGCTGCAGAACAGGTTCATTTCTTCTTCATAATGCATTTTGTCATAATACTTCACGTAAGGTCGCAAGAAAATGTTTTGTTGTATTTAGAAATACTTTTGATAATAGTTGGGTAAATGTACACTGGGATTGAAGCGATGTGGCTTGGTAAACGTTTTATTGCCAGTATAAAGGCTGATAATGGCTGAATAAAAACAAAAGAATAATGATAAAAGAATAATAAGGATTATGTCTCATACCTGGCAGAGGTGTGAAAGCTTCTGTTTTCTTAAACTAGTTTGTCATGCATTTCTTTATTTCAACACATTTACAGGTAAATCCTAGTATTTTAAATTTGAGATTAATCATGATTAACTCTGACTGTGATTAACGCCATGAAATGTTTTAATCGATTGACAGCACTAGTTATTAATATCAATTTATAAATTAAATGCAGGGTATTAATATAAACTTCCCTACTTATGCATTTGCAATGTAGTGATATTCACACATATATATATATATATATATATATATATATATATAAATTTATTTTAGTGGTGGGGTGTAGTTTAGACTTTTGTAGTGTATAGTGTTTATAATTAACTTTGTATAAAAAAAAAAAAACAAGAGATGTCTATGGAATGCCCTCATTTAAACGTCTATGGAAAGTGTGTGCGAGTACAAGGACACACATTACGAGTCTCCAGTCCTTGCGATGAACATTGACACGCAAGTGTTTCACTCCGTAAATAACATAATTGTCATTTTTATTAACAGAGAATGTAAAAGTCGCTGCATGTCAGTTGCACATCAGGGTGAAGGCACTAAAAATATTAATTGCTTTAGCTAAGTTCCCAAGCTGTGACTGGTCTTTAAACACGCAGCGAAGATTAGCTACTGTCTTTTCAACTGATGACAGAAAAAGAAACAAAAATTACATTTGAAACCCTTTTGAATTTGCTTTCCTCTTTTCTTTGTTTGGATGGAATTGCAGCCGCTAATTAGAGTTGAAAAAGTGTGTTTCTGAGTTTGAAAAATCAGTGAAGTGAGGAGAGGAAGACACAAGGAGGCCATTTGCATTTCTCTCTGCCTCACCAGCGTGTCACAACAAGGTCAGCAGTGGGCTCTGTCACTAAGCCGGTGATTAAAACATTCTAAACAAACCATTTTCTCTCTTTTTTTTTGACCAAACTTTTCTAAAAAGGCATAAAATGACTCCTTGAATATTCCTTTCCCAGAACTTAGTAGCCATCAGAGGATGGCATGGTGGGTCATAAAGGGATGGACATGGTCAGCAACAATACTCAGGTAGGCTGTGGCGTTTAAACCATGCTTAATTGGTACTAATGGGCCCAAAGTGTGCCAAGAAAATATCCCCCACACCATTACACCACCACCACCAGCCTGAACCGTTGAGACAAGGCAGGATGATCCATGCTTTTATGTTCTTTACGCCAAATTCTGACCCTACCATCTGAATGTGGCAGCAGAAATCGAGACTCATCAGACCAGGCAACGTTTTTCCAATCTTCTGTTGTCCAATTTTGGTTAGCCTGTACGAATTGTAGCCTCCGTGTCCTGTTCTTAGCTGACAGGAGCAGCACCCGGTGTGGTCTTCTGCTGCTGGAGCCCATCTGCTTCAGGGTTCGACGTGTTTTGTGTTCAGAGATGGTATTCTGCATACCTTGGTTGTAACGAGCAGTTATTTGAGTTACTGTTGCCTTTCTATCATCTCTAACCAGTCTGCCCATTCTCCTCTGACCTCTAGCATCAACAAGGCATTTTCGCCCACAGGACTGCCGCATACTGGATGTTTTTCCCTTTTCACACCATTCTTTGTAAAACCCTAGAAATGGCTGTGCTGTGAAAATCCCAGTAACTGAGCAGATTGTGAAATACTGACCGCCTGTCGGGCACCAATAACCATGCTACGCTCACTGCTTAAATCACCTTTCTTTCCATCTTGACATTCAGTTTGGAGTTCTGTAGTATTGTCTTGACCAGGACCACACCCCTAAATGCATTGAAGCAACTGCCATGTGATTGGTTGATTAGATAATTGCATTAATGAGAAATTGAACAGGTGTTCCTAATAATCCTTTAGGTGAGTGTATATATATATATATGTGTGTGTGTGCGTGTGTGTGTGTGTGTATATATTAGGGCTGCAACAACTAATCGATAAAATCGATTATTATCGATAATGAAAATAATCGACAATGATTCTCATTATCGATTAGTTTGGTCACCATATGTCATTCAACTGCATCGTCACATAAATTACAGCACTGAATAACACATTTCTACGGACAAAATGCATCTAAAAATAATGATGGAAACAGAATGAGATGCTGCGGGAGAAGTACGTGATCCAAGCTCCCCAAAACATGAGAACTCTTTATTTTAAGCTCTAATGCTTTAGCATAATGGCTTGCCCTGTCAGGCGCTTTGACAGATGCGTGTGCGTCCACAGCGCAAACACTTTCAGTTTACGGTCATATCCTTATCTGTAAATGTCACAAATTCACGCGAGCATTTCCATTTTTGCATAAAGTTCCGTCCTGACAGTCTGTGTTAAGTTTAAATCTTTACTGAATGAGCGCCGGGCCGGCGCGGGGGGCGTGTGATCACGCCTCAGCGAGGGAGACGATATTCAGCGCAAAAACATTCATTGTGCTGAAATATCTATTGTTGAACGTTAAATTAATGTTTACAAGTCAACATGCAGTGCGAGTATTTTATGAGAGCAGGAACTGTAAAGGGATAACAGCATGTAATTGTCTGAATATTAATACCAGAGGCTTCATAGCCGCCTTTTACAGTATAAAGAAATTACATTAAGACGTGACTGTGATCAAAAAGCGAACACGTGTTCCTGCAGAACATTACTCTTACCTGTTGGTTAACACTGAGTTTGTGTTTTTATTCTCTTTATTATTATCTTAATTTTTGATGAAGAGATTTAAACTATAGGCCTATAGCCTATACAGTGCTTAAATTTATTAAAACAAATTTATGTAAGGTTTATAACAAATTATGTAAGGTCTGTGCCACTGCTGCTCTAAACTAACTGTATTGGTGTTTACTAAAATTGTATTGGTTAGTCCTCCAATATGCGTAAGCTCTTTAGTAAGAGTAGGCTATTTCTAATGCTATAATATAATTATTGCTGTTATCTATGAAAGAATGAAAGATCTATTTTTTCAGATACCCAATTACAGTCAAAAAGTACCTAAACAATGCCAGCAAGAATGCATGCTGTTATGAAAGGCAGGAGGCCATTTTTTTATTATGTGAATAAATACTATTTAGTTGTTTCAGTTTGTTATTTGCCAAATAAATGACAATAACAGTTTTAGATTTAAACAATTCTTTGACAAATTCCTAAAATATTTGTGTTTTCTCTTTATTATGACAGGTGGTCTAATAAATTGTTAAGCACTGTATGTTTTCATAGCATTCAGTTGGCACGTTTGTTTGAAGAACATTGGGCAGAATGTGGAAGTGTTTTTTTTGTCAATAAAATTAAAAAAAAGAAAATGTAGGGTTTTTTTATCCGATTAATCGGTTAATCGAAAAAATAATTGTCCAACTAATCGATTATCAAAATAATCGTTAGTTGCAGCCCTAGTATATATATATATATATATATATACGTATATTAGTGCTGTAAAATGATTAATCACAATTAATCGCATCCAAAATAAAACTTTTTGTTTACATAATATATGTACTTTATGTGTGCTGTGTATATTTATTATGTATATATAAATACACACACATCCATGTATATATTTCAGAAAAATATGTTGAGTTTATATATTAAATATATTTATTTATAATATAAATTATATGAATATAAATATATACATGTAAATACGTGTAAATATTTTCAGAATATATACTGTATGTGTGTGTATTTATATATACATAACAAATATACACAGAACACACACATATATTATGCAAACAAAAACGTTTATTTTGTATGCGATTAATTGCGATTAATCATTTGACAGCACTAAACATATATATATATATATATATATATATATATAGGTGAAGCTATAATTATATGTTCACAAGTCTGGTCTGTCAGTGTTCTCATTTAGATTGCTAAGTAAATGTATGTGTTTCAGTGGCTGGAATTTTCTACATTAGTGAACACCTAAATACATCTTTTGTGTGTGTGTGTGTGTTGCTCTATGCCACCCTTGACGGGCGAAGGCAAGAATTACTAATTCAGACATGCACAGACACACGCAGAGCACACAAAACATATTCACGTGCCTGTATGTGAAAGCCACTGAGGTCTGGTATCACTCCCTGTATTGTCTGAATCAATGTGTCCTTCCAGCCAAATGGAGTTCTTTGACTCACAGCAAGTTCAAAGCTTTCCAGCACAGCTGAATCAGCTCAGACAAGACAACTGAGAACCAGGGTGTTGGTGGGGGTGTGTATTATGCCAGCTCAATGTTTGTATTAACTAGGAGATGAGGAATTCCTCTACATAACTTAATCAACGTTTACAGCAGACACACACACACAAGTAGTCTTGCACTACAGTCACACAAGTACAGTATAGAGTATTTGAGGCACACTGACGTTAGTCTTTCACATACATTTCTCCCTCATTCATTTGCTCTCATCCTGGCAGCTTACCGTTCAGGTGATCCTTCCTGGTAAAGCTGCCAAAAAAAAGATCCCACTACTATGAGACATCCTTTTTTTCTATAAATAGCAGAGCTGACGGGTGAGATGCTTGCTCAAAACCTAGTGACGTGCCTATGGAGGCAGCATTTAAATTGATGCTGCCTTATAAAATACATGTTTTAACCAAATTTGGAGGCAGAATTGCATGTATCTTTCGTGACAAGAATACATTATGGTGAGCTTAATGAAAAAATAAGTCCAAATTGGTGAATGCATTTCTAAAAAGGCGTATTCAGTAATTATTTAATTCATGTGCTCTACTGTTTAAAGGTTTGGAGTGAGGTTTATTTATTTTTATTCAGTAAGGATGCATTAAATAGAACAATAGTGACAGTAAAGAATTTTTACATAAGTGCTGTTCTTTCAAACATTATATTCATCAAGGAATCCCAAAAAAATGTATTACGGTTTCCAGAATGTTTTTTTTTTTTTTTTTTGGAAAATTGCAGCACAACAATTTTCAACCTTGATAATAAGAGGAAATTTTTCTTGAGCACCAAATTAGCATATTAGAATTATTTCTGAAGGATCATGAGACTCTGAAGTCTGGAGTACAGTTTTGTCATTGCAAATAAAATTTATTTGAAATATTTTTAAATAAAAATGGTTATTTTAAATTGTAATAATTTTTGATCAATTAAAAACAGCCTTGGTAAGCACGAGACTTTCAAAAACATTAAAATTCTTACCAACCTCAAATGTTTAAACAGTAGTGTGTATTTAATTCAAAAACTGATTATTTTACTATTATTGGTATTGTTATTATTAGTTTGTTTTATGTATGTTATCCTATAGCATTAGCAGATCTAATCTTTTAGCATTAGCAAGCAGTTTTAACATGCAAATGATATGATTTTGTGGCCCAACATGAATTTATTTTGTAAATTTAATAACCATTCCTGACCCCCTATGTGGAATTCTCTGCTGAATGGAGAAAGGAAGAGCTCCTACTCTTTTTGTTGCTTGCTGCTTCCACTTCAAAGAGCATTATTAGCATCCCAGCACTTAGCCTTGGAAATTACAGCCCGGAGATACGAGGCCTATGCCTCACCTTTCATCAGTGTGATTGCACATAAGTGGGTAATGTTCACACTGGCAGCAGTGGCATTGGCTCTCTGATATATGCTCTGGATTGACTCTCACTAAACACCAGAGTTCAGATAAAAACAAATAGTTGCAGTGGTAAAAATAACTTTTATATATATATATATATATATATATATATATATGTGTATATATATATAATTGTCTGATTGTGTAGCCCATAGGTCCAGTTGCTAAGGTAGTGCTGGCTGTCTTGGTCTGGCTGTAAAAGAGCCTGAATGTGAAAGCTTGTAAAAGGCAGCAAAAGGTAAATGCTCAGAGTGGTGAGGAATGATGAGTCTAAACTTCAAGCATGCTAAACTTACAGTGTCAAAATTGGCTGAGGAAAAACCTCAACCTGATCTGGATGTAGTCATCACTCAGTAGTGTAAAGGTGTGAGAAGGATCTATTCTGGGATCAGCAGGAAAGAATTCGCTCTGTACTGACTAAAGTACATGCTCAGCTACCTTCACCCACTGTTGATTTATTACTGTCGGATCATAGGAGTCATAGATCTGTGCTGTGCTCAACACTTGTAGTAGAAGCTCTGTGAGACCCTCACACACAAGCTCTGAGGGACCTGTTAAAGCAGTGTCCTGAGGTAGGCAGGTGCTGGGGCTTGCCAGAGTAGGGTGTAGAGCTTCTCTCCAACCCTGCATGCCTTTAGTGAGCGTGCCCAGACTTCCGCGTATGATGTAATGTGCCTGTGAGCAGCTTTGTCAGTTTCAAAATTCCAAAATGACTCGGTTGATGACATAGTAAATCTCTCTAATAATGGAAGCCATAAGTTATCTTAAAGGGATAGTTCACCCAAAATTGGAAATTACCCTATGATTTACTCACCCGACCTTTTTCTTTCAGACAAATACAAATGGGGTTATATTAAAAAATGTCCTGGCTTTTCCAGGCTTTACACCATGATTTAGTCACCCTCAAGCCATAGGTGTGACTTTTTCTTTTAGACGAATTAATTAATCTGAGTTGTATTAAAAAAAAATGTCCTGGCTTTTCCAAGCTTTGTAATGGCAGTGAATGGGGTTTGAGATTTTGAAGCCCAAAAAAGTGCATCCATCCATCATAAGAAGTGCTCCACGGCTCTGGCAGGGGTGAATACAGGCCTTCTGAAGTGAACCAGTGCATTTGTGTCATTATGAAAGCCATTATAAAGCTTGGAAAAGCCAGGACATTTTTTAATATAACTCAGATTAATTAATTCATCTTAATTCGTCTAAAAGAAAAAGTCACACCTTGTATGGCTTGTGGGTGAGTAAATCATGGGGTATTTTTCATTTTTGGGTGAACTATCCCTTTAAGTTATCTTTTACAGAAATTTGCATTATAGCCCAATGGGTGAATCCAGTTTGAAATGAATATTCAAATGCATCAGTTTGCTGAAATGGGTAAATCTCACAATAATCTTTTAATAATATATATGGGTCACATTTCGCTCCCAAATAAGCATTTAACTGTGTTGTTCACAGTCAAAACAGACCGGAGGCCAGAATCATGTCAGAATTTTATTTCTGTGAAATAAATACACTGTATTTCATTTCAGTAATGTTTTTCTTTAGTATTTAGCATTTTTAGTGTATTCCATGTTATTAATTAATATTTATATTTAAATTATGGACTATTTTCTGTATAAAATGTAAAATAAGTTAGAAAAAATTAATTTTAATCATTATAAATTTTCAATTAATGCAGTATTTAAGTTAAAAACAGAGCAAAAGTATTTAAAATCCATTGAATTGAGGCAGATTTATTTAGATTTAGCTTTTTCAAATCTACGATTTTTTTGGGGGCCTCACATAGCGACTACCATAAGTCAACGAGTTTTGTACCATTCCGAAGAAGTAGCGATTTTTAAAATTTCCAAACATTTTTTTTTTTCAGTCTAAAATGACCGAACAACACCAGAGGGTTAAACATTAAATTTTGCTAGTTTTTTTAAAGACCATCATGATTTGTTGCTCAATTGCTGTAGTTGACCAGGTGATTAGTGGTCCACTATAAACCATAAGTGCAAACTACAGATAATAGGAAATTTTATTCTCATTACCGTAAGGCAAAAAATATAACGTAATTAAAAATGCATGTATTGTTTATCTATTCAAAAATTAATAGTAAATAAATAAATAAATAATGATGTGACCTGGTGAATTTCTCCCTTGCATTTTGTCGTTATATATTTCCCAGGTGTCATCAAGTCACTGAGAAACATACACAAGCAATTATGAGTAGGCTTCAGTATTTTCTGTGATGTCATCAAGTTCATTCTGGCGTTTGAAGCATGTTGTGTGCGTTGGGATTTTTGTTTTACTTGGATGACATCAGACATGTGTAGGTCAGGGTCTGTCAGTGGGGGGCCTGGGGTTTTAAGAGCCCATCAAAAGCGAATGTATATACAGTTGATAGTAAAGGAACGAGGGGTTGTTTGGCCTGAGGTAAACTGTGAAGTACTGAGAGTTTAAACACAGCTGTGAGAATGGACACATATGACCAGCAGACCCTGAAGATACGCGTGTAAGAGCCCAGCCTGTTTTGTAGGGGGGTCTGTTTAGAAATCTGCGGAAACAAGGATAAAAGGTGAAGGATAAATAAAGGAACTCAAAGACGTGTTCATGCCAAGATGTCTGTGCACTGTCATCATGTTCATCTGGTTAAGACATACAAAAAGCAAAAAAAAAAGCATTTCCTGTCGGATGTTGGGACGACATTCTGCAGCTGGATTTGTGATGTTTAAAATTGAGGTTTTATTGATGTGAATCTCGCTGTTTCAAGATGTTAATTAGATGTTTGTACAGGAAAAGTATGTTACAAATGGAACATGATGACAAACATTCTAGTTTACATGCTCTTTTATAGGCACCTCATCTGCTATCATGTAAATATAAACCTTGTTCACTTCTTTTGTTTTGTGGAGTTTGCATTCTTGATGAGTTATGTGTAATTATACTGTTAAAATAATTGTTCTAACCCTTCTATCTTGTTTTTCAAAAAAAAACAAAAAAACTTTAACCTTGGTAAAATCACTTTTGCTCACACCCTTAATTAACTTAAATTCATAAATGTGTTGAACCTTTATCTTGACTTTATTATTAAAGGGCGAAAAAAATATTGTGTTAGAACTTGGAAGTGTAACAGAAACAAAATGCAAATACTGTGTATTTTTGTAAAGACAGACAGGTGAAGTATTTGTACATCAGATTCATGTCCCAATATTTTTTATTTGCTCTGTTCTCTGGGCTGTGCCGTTTGTCAGAGGAGCTCATCAGTCACAGCAGAGCAAGATAAACGTCCCTTCTCTTACATCCTTTCCCTTTCTTCTCCTGTGGTTTTTTTCAGTCTTGCTTTCAGTTCTGTCACACACTGATATGGGTGGATTGATTGATGACAGCAGATGATGGAGGGAATGTGAGCAGACAAACATCTCTAAAGCCTGAGAGGAAACTGGAGGTTAACCTCTCTCAGAGTCTGTGTGTGGCCTCTGGGTTTCTCAAGTGTACATGTTCGCATATGCCAGTGAATCTTAAGCCTTTTGGGGTCTTTGTTTGTGCATGCTGTTTTGTTGCCCAAGGGTGACCAAACATCCCAACACAACTATAGCAGTCCTGATTTCACAAGTCAGTCACAGTCATGATATGCTTTATTTGAATTGCTTGATTTGACTCTTATGTGTACAGTTCATCGTACTCTACCCATACATTATTGCTGTGGGTGCAAATAACTGAAAGTTTATGGATGATGCTTTGCATATAACAGTTGGCTAAAGTTAAGGAGGTGTAATCCATAACATGTACAAACACACTTCAGGTGTGTCAAGCTGCTTTGCTCTGGAGGAAAACAATAAGGAGGAAGGCAGGACCCCCACTGATTTCTTTGGCAAAATGTGAAATGGATCCTGTCCTTTTGCCTGCAGGGCTGAGTGTGTGTGTGTGTGTGTGTGTGTGTGTGTGTGTGTGTGTGTGTGTCTGGATATGTGTGTGTAGAGATTTCGCCTTAAGTTGCACTCTTTGTCCTGCTCCAAATAGCTCAATTCATTCCACTGAACAATCTGCAAAGGAATGTCAAGGTGTGCTATTGAGAGGGGCTTGTTGCTCCTTGTAGTGGAGGTTTGCTTAACTTACAGGAGAGAGGCCTAAATTCACGTAAATGGCTTATGTTTTCACTTCTCACCAGGTGGGTTAAGCATCCTGAAAAGAGGATGACAAAGGTGGCGGATCTCCTCAGGGACAGGATCAGCCATTTCAAATTGAGAGAGGGGTGTTGGATTATCCTTCTCCCCTTTCTGCATTGCCACCTGCTGTCCGCTCTAATCTATTAGGTAGTAGTTATGGAATAGAGTAATTACTTGACACTTAACTTTGTGCCATATGTGTCCGTGTGCCACCCCAGACCCATAAGTCTACATTTCAGCTGCTTTTTTGTCATTTAAAGAGTTAGTTCACCCAAAAATGAAAATTCTTTCATTAATTGCTCACCCTCATGTCGTTACAAACTCGTAAGACCTTCGTTCATCTTCGGAACACAAATTAAGATATTTTTTATGGAATCTGAGAGCTCTCTGACCTTGCATAGACAGCAACAACATTACCACGATCAACGCACAGAAACGTAGCAAGGACATCAGTAAAATAGTCAGGGGTTCAACTGTAATTTTACGAAGCTACGAGAATACTTTTTGTGCGCAAAGAAAACAATATTAACAAAATTTATTCAGCAGTTCTTCTCCCCGAGTTACCTTCTGCCGCCATTTTGGAGAGTACCACAGAACGTAATCAACATAATCAGCGCTGTTTATGTTCAGGATAAAGTACGCGCATGCTGAACGTAAACAATGCTGGCAGAAGACGGTAACTCGGGGAGAAGAATTGCTGAATAAATTATGTTAGTATTGTTTTCTTTGTGCACAAAAAGTATTATCGTTGCTCTCTATGCAAGGTCAGAGAGCTCTCATATTTCATTAAAAATATCTTAATTTGTGTTCCGAAGATGAACGAAGGTCTTACGGGTTTGGAACGACATGAGGGTGAGTAATTCATGAAAGAATTTTCATTTTTGGGTGAACTAACCCTTTAACTATCTTCCTGACTTTGAGGTACTATTGATATTTCTGCAGTTAGAGATGAGTTTGTATCATTTGAGTACCTCTGTGGTTTATGTTTTATGTTGACATTCATTATTTATCACTCTTTTCTGATTCTGATTATTTTATCCAAGAATTCTTTTTTTGCAATGATTGTTATCTTTTACAGTATTGCTAAAGTGTAATTAGTAATGATGCAGAAAGGAAATATCTTAAGTGAATTAAATAAAAAATGAAGAAAATTAATGTGAAAATAAAATAATGGGACAAGGTTAAAATTACTAACAAATGTATATTTGAGAGGAGCTTGTTTATCTAATTCAACCAGTCAAATTTCAAGAATATCTTTGCATCTTTTATTATTATTTTTAATTATTATTAGAAAATGTAAGGAATCACTTTCAGAAAAAATAGAAATACACATAGAAATATAATAATAGAAAACACATTTTTGGATTTTGATATTCTTACGTTTTGTACATTTTTCACAAAATCTTTAATTCTTTGGTTTCCAGGATTGTTTTGTGTATGTGTTTGCCTTTTTCGGCAGTCAGACTAAGGTCAGTATTTGGTCAGGATTTGTCCTGCGTGTTATGATTTTTTTTTTCCCTCTCTCTCTCAGTCACTACTTCTATCTGAATCCCTCTTTGCAGATTTTCTGGCCTGTTTCTGTCAGAGCAATTAGTGGTAAACAGGAGATCAGTAGCAGAGAGGCGAGGCCTGTCCAGGGCAATCCCGGCTTTCTAACCTACTTTTTACTGGTTTCCTCTCATGTACCCCCATTTTTTTTTATCCGTACTCATTCTCTTACTCCTGCTTTCACTCTCTTTATATCCCTCCATTATTTGTCTGAGCCAAAACCTCACAAAAAAAATGCGGTCACAAGGTGGAAAAGTCGCAGGCTTTGTGGAGTCATGTGACGTTCTGAGTGGAGACAGGTTTCACAGGGGGCCTTACATCACCTACACTCTCTCTCACACACACACACACACACACACACACACACACACACACACACACACACAGAAACACTGGACACACATGCCCTTTGTGATTAGTAAATAAGGTCTTGGTTATCAGTTTAAGACCTTTAAGTTTTTTTCTAGATGACTGTCCGAACACCCCTGACCCTTTGGGTATACCCACTGTCCAAGACCTCATGGGGCCCTCATCCCTGCTTGTCTGCACCTTTTCATCCTTTAATCAAAGTGAAATGATATCCAGTGACCTCTGAACTCCAGCAGGGGATGACCACTTAAAAGACCCTTATATGTGCAGCTTTCATTGATCACATTATTCACAGGTCTGTTGAATGAAGGGGATTAGATTTCACAGAGCTTGTGAAGACAGGTTAAGAAAGGACATGTTGTTACATAAGATGTGAATTTGTTTATGTGCATATAATGTTTCTTGTGCTAAATGAATAATGAACAAAATAATCACATTACAACCCCAAGCCATATCTACAGACCAGCAGCCTGTACACTTAATAGTAATATTAATAACACTATGTATAAATATTTTGTGAGTTATGGTATCTGGTTAGCTAATGACCCAACAAATGCATAGCTATTTTTAAAATGGTGATCTGATAAAATAGTAAACTGATCAAAAATGACATTAAAGGCACTTACTGTATAAAGATTTTTTTCTAAATAAAATGGAGTAATGGCTGCTGAAAATTTAGCATTACCATCACAAGGATAAATTACATTTTAAAATATATTCTAATAGAACAGTTATTTAAAATTGTATTAAATTATAGTTTTTATTGTATTTTTAATAAAATAAATGCAGCACTGGTGAATTCTTAAAGAGAGACTTATTAAAAAAATAAAATAAAACTTAACAACCCCAAACTTTTGAACAGTAGCATGCATTTGGCAATGAAATATTAGAGTCTGTTCAAATACTGTATAAATATAGTAAGTTGGGGGCTTTCAGAGAAAAAAAAAACAGCATTGAAAAGAGAGAGATGATTGGGAAGGGTGAAACAAGCATGCTTTGGAATGTGATCTCAGCATGGGGCAAGGGGACAATAGAGCCCATATGTATCTTTGTGTTTGTGTGTGTGTGTGGGTGTGTGTGTGTGTGTGTGTGAGTGCTCTATAGTAAAAAGGTTTAGGTTTAGCATTAGGGATGTATAGGGTAACTAATCGTCTTTGCCAGTATGAATGGAATGACCTGTAGTCCCTGTCTTCCTTTTTTTATTTTTTGTGAAGTAGATCTTTTGGTATGCTGTACCAGAGGCTAAAATCCAGAGCAGGGTTTTGTCTTTTGTTCCTCTATGAGATCACATACCACTTACTGCTGTCCAGGTGATCTTCTCTAGCCTGCGGGGAGACAAACAGATCAATCCTACACTGACATTCACTTTCACAAACTACGCTACAACTTGTTGCTCTTACACACGTCCACAGATACTGAGAATTAACAGATGCTCATAAAATTTCATTGCAGTTTTGAAAAGAGAATGTACATTGATCAATGATGTAATCTCTGTATAATTTATCAGTCAGAGTACAGTTTTCTTTGTACTGTATTGACGTATGACTTTGACAGTAGTACAGGATGTAATCTTGTCTCTCTATGTGTTTTTGTGTGTGCAGGGATCAAAGCTGCAGGAGCCGTGTGCAGGCCGGGACTGCAGTGGACCGTGCCCGTGTTTGCCCTTAAAGGGTAGCAGGGTGAGTGATGAGGAACTCTGTTTGCCAATGTTGAGACTGTTCATACCACGCTCTTGACCTCATCCAGTATATCATACATCACTGTTAACTGCAAATTTACCTTCAGAGCTGCACGTGCCTTCTGACTCACACACACACAAACACATCTCTCATGTGCCAGGTAGACGCGTGAATGAAAATCAACTGAGGGACGTATATCTAGACATTCACATCTTTCTTTTTATTTTTGAATCACGAATTTCAAACATTATTCTATTTTATTCTTACTGCAATCTCATTGACACACTAGATATAGAAACAGAGCTCAAGATCAAACACAAAGTAGCTCACACAGTCAAGAGCTCATTGTTCAAACCAAACTGATACGAGACTGTCTCAAATGCCCTGTTCACACATACTGCTGGAGGTCACAAGGTCACTGTACTGTTAGTTGGTTGTTACCTGATCTTTGCTTGTCAGCAGTCTGATCATATATGAGATATATTACAATTTGAAATAGGGTGATGCTGTATTTTGACAGGATAACAGTTGAACTTGTTGGGCACACCCACATCACATTACTCATCATGTGATTGTTATATTAATCACAAAACATAGGCTTTGTTCACTGATAGCTGGAATCAGATTTTTAGGCACAATTAACACAAATCGGTTTCATTTATTTAGCCTGAAAACCACAAAAAACACATGACCTTTTTATTGTTTACAAAGCTATTCCAGATCATTACGAGGCGTGTTTTCCCACGCGCCACATGAGGAACCGATGAGGCAAAATTTCCATTTTCATACTCACAGCTTGTCACTCTCAGTTGTTTTAGAAGAAAGTCACTTGGCACCGCGTTAACGCCTACATCATTGCTGTAGCAACCAATGCATAAACCAGATATTACACTGACTGAACAAGCATATCTGATTTGAGTGCTTGCAAAATAGGAGTAGACCATAGGGTCTTAAGATTAGACTTGAAAAACAAATCAGGATTAAATGCATTGTCATGTTCACATTTTATTCTAAAAACTATTAAGGAAAATACTTTATTTTACACACTTTGAATACTAAGCTATTTATTTCTGCCCGAGAGACTTGTTGGCGGAAGTTATACAGTGTTACACTGTTATACAGTGCCAGAGAGCTTGTTTGGTAAAGTACAAGTCTTTACAATGCTTTAATCAAGAGCAGGAATAGAAATATTCATACCCCGCAGATATAGAGATCCAGCTCACTTAAGGTTGGCAATCACAGAGATGTGAGGCAAGAGTGAGAGAGATGGGTGTTTGCCAAGAAGATGTGTCTCTCCTGAACTGGTATGACTTTGGAATTTATCCAGGCCACTGTTGAGTCCTGCTCACTCACACCCAGTGTGCCATGACTGATAGTTGATTTTACTGATTTGTTTATAGCAAAGTCTTTCAAAATCATACACTGGGATTTGCATACAATCACAGAATTGTATCTTTCTGGAAATGCTTAATGGAAACCTTTCTAAAAAGACCATGATATTTCTTTGGTTGTATGAAAATGCACTATGGTTCAAAGTTTGGGGTCACAAAGGTTTTATTTCAGTAAAGAAATGAGTGCTTTTATTCAGCAAGGATGCATTACAATGTGCTAAAGTGACAGTAAAGATCTTTACATTGCTACAAAATATTTCTATTTCAAATAAATGCTGTTCTTTTGAACTTTCTATTCATCACAGAAAAAAAAAAATCAGTGTCCTCAAAAACATTAAGCTGTTTTCACATTGATAATAATAAGAAATGTTTCTTGAGCACCAAATCATCATATTAAATGATTTCTGAAGGATCATGTGACACTGAAGACTGGAGTAATGGCTGAAGAAAACTACATTACATTTTAAATATATTAAAATAGTTATTTAAAGTTAATGTTAAAATATACTGTTATTTAGTGTTAATGTTATTTATTTTAAAAATGTTTTTTAATGCAATAATATTTCACCATGTTACCATTTTTACTCTACTTTTGATACATAAGAGACTTCTTTCAAAAACATTTCAAAATTTTACTGACCCCAAACTTTTGAATGGTGTATTTTGATGCTGTTATGCACGTGAATTGTTGTCATAGAAAAGCATGTAGTGAGAGGTTGGGAATGAGATAGCAGAAATGATTGTGCGAAGAAGGAAAGCTTTTCAAAATTCAGTAAACTATTATTACCATGATACCATCACCAAGGTCTGAAATAAGTATCATCGCTTTAACACATGCACACAGCATAATTTTATTTTAATGACTTTCTCAAATACTGATCAATGATTCATCAGGTACATGTGATGCTTGTCAAACCACAGCGCGCCAACGCCCACAAATTATGAATACACAGACAAACTGTGGATAATGATGTACTTTTATATGGCGCAGATTAAAACCACAGTATGAGATGACTGATAAAAGATAAATCAGTGTGAGTTCTTGTGTATGTTGTATGTCTCGAATCTTAAACATCCATTTGATGTCAATTTAAAAGAAATTAATACATTCACATGAGATAAGGCTTTTTTTTCTGCATACAAAAGCATGGTGCCCCTGATGGTGGCCACCATGTTTGGGTCATCTGACCATGTGACAATAATATAGTGCACCTTTGTTTTTTTGTCTTGTTAATTTGCCTTTTGACTTTTCCTACATTTTTTTTCTTCCTCTGATTTTCCTGTTTAGAATTCAGAGTAAACAGCTGCTTCACAAACACATAAAGACATGCACACACATAGTCAGCATGCAAGCGCATCATACCACATCCGTTCCATCTTCCCTGGAGCATGCCAAGATGTTGGCACACAAGACAGAACTGCTCTCAAGGTCAGATTTATGGTTACTTGAAAGCTTTAAAGTAGATATTTTCGAACGAAGGTCACATGAAACCATTATAGCATTAAATGGCCAGCTGTTTATAAAGGTTGCACACTTAAACACCGTGACTCATTCATATGTATTACATTTTCATGCCTGTGGGGTTAAGTTTTTGAACAAGAGAAAGACTGCTGAGTCAGCGTGTGTGTTTTCACTGCTGTCTGCCTGGCACTGCTGCTTCTTTCGCTTCTGCAGGCGGGGTGGTGCACTCAGAGAAATTTGGTTATCATGGCTGAATCACTCCAGTCCGCACCCTGCCCCCTTTTGATGTGTTTCCTAATGCTGCTTCCATCCGCTCCCGATGAACACATGACGCGACAGGTAAAATCACGCGCTGAGCCTCGCTGCCATGACAATGGTTCCTACCAAATCCTCAAAGCCAACAGGACTGAGCCGGTGGAATCTGTTGGCTCATGGATTCTGTTGGCCGCTCCGACAGGAAGTGAGGTGTATGCTCGCTAGCCAGGCGAGTAAGACTGGGCGGCTTAGAAAGGCAGAATGAGTTCTATTGTGTCCATTGTGAGGGGCCAGATTTGTGCCACAAACGAAGCAGTCTAGTGCGTGTTAATTTGGCTGGAAGTCATTTTTTCCATCTTCGTGTTGTTAATATCGGTGTATACAAGTTGAAACCCTATTAAGCGGTGTGTGAAGGAGACAGATGAGAGCAGATCACAGTCTTGAAATGCCTTGTGGTGATAGAAAAGTGCGCTATAGTGGTTTTTTAAAGCTGTCTGCTTGTTTGTGGGGCATTGCAATTGAAATCATCATCAGAATAGTCTACTCATTTGTCACAACACTTAGTATAAATCAAACAACTGTTTTCTGAGAAAATGGATGTTGACCACGCTAAAATCACCAATCCATGTCAATTCCTGTTCCTACAGGGCCACTTCCCCTGTTAAAAAAACAGCATATGCTAGTTAGGTATGTTTTGAAGCATGGCAGCTGGTTTCAGCTGGTCCTTAGTTAGTCATGAGCTGGTTTAAGCTGGTCTTGAGCTGGTTATAAGCTGGTTATGAGCTGGTCCTGAGCAGGAGCTAGTTGCTTAGGAACAGCTTAGGACCAGCACATGACAAGCCCAAGCCAAAAGAGCAGATTCAGTTTATTCACCATGAATCATTTTGTGATTCCAGAAGTTTCAAGAAATGTATGTTTTTCAGCAAAAACATTAGTTGTTGAGGGTGGAAAAGAGAAATTTGAATTGATTACATCTTAAAGGGATAGTTCACTTTGAAATTAAAATTTGATATCTATCAGCTTACCCCAAGGGCATCCAAGATGTAGGTGTGTTTTTTTCTTCAGTAGATCCAATTTTGATATTTTTAGGTCAAACCGTTCTAGTCTGTCAGTCATATAATGGCAGGTATAGGTCACTGTCTCTATAAGAGGGAAAAAGAACATGCACAGAGGAGTCCAAATTAAACAATTCCCCATCGTAACTACACATTGATGGCCTAAGACACGAAACGAGCGGTTTGTGTGAGAAAACGAACAGTATTTATATCGTTTTTTACCTCTTGTACACAACCATGTCCAAGTGATCTGAGTGTGCGCACGCATCCGGTGTGTGACGTGTGCGCGCGCTCTGGCTTAGTCTGCGCAAGCGCCGGAAAGCGCCGGAAGTGATCGCTCACGCGAGCAAACGTACTTGTTTACTTTTTCGTCGGTTTAAACATCCTGGATAAGCGCAAGTTAGTACCATTTTTATTAGCCGTCTTACCTACAATCTCTGTTCTGTGTAAACAATGAGTGACGTATACGCGCGAGAGATCACTTCCGGCGCTTTCCGGCGCTTGCGCAGACTAAGCCAGAGCGCGCGCGCACACGTCACACACCGGATTACCTTGGGGTAAGCTGATAGATATCAAATTTTAATTTCAAAGTTAACTATCCCTTTAACTTGAGGTTTGTCGTAGTACTGTTGTGAATGGTGGTGGAGACTGACCCGGAAGAGAAGAAATTGTTAAATAAAGTCATTATTTTTGTTTTCTTTGCACACAAAAAGTATTCTCATAGCTTCATAACATTACGGTTGAACCACTAGTGTCACATGGATTATTTTAACAATATCCTTACTATGTTTCTGGGCCTTGAATGTGGTAGTTGTGTTGCTGTCTATGCAACTCTCAGATTTCATCAGAAATATATTAATTTTTGTTCTGAAGATGAACGAAGGTTTTGCTGGTTTGGAACGACAAGGGTGAGGAATTAATGACAGAATTGTAATTTTTTGAGTAAACTATCGCTTTAATGTTAATTTCAACTTTAATACATTATTAAAATCAAAAGGCGTCTGTTAATATTTAGTGGACCTGAGCTACAGTATGAACTAACAATGAACATGTATTTTTAATGTTCACAAAGATTAATAAAAACTGTAAAAAAATGTATTACTCATTTTAGTTAATTAGTTAGTGAATCAACTAATACTGACTAATGGTTATTTTTAATACAGTAGTAATAATTTATTAATTTAAATAAAGTCATCCTGTGATCCCCTTGAAACTTTACTGAGGCCCCCTAGTGGCCCCCAGCATCATGGTTGAGAACCGTTGCTATATATTACCCAAAATAAGTTTATGTGATAGTTTTGCTCATTTGCTTGTATGCTCATTTGTCTGTTCTCCACTGAACATATGTTGGAAATCTTCACCAGACTGATAGCATTCAATAATTGGTGAGAGTCTTTTGAAAATTATACTGTGTATTACTCAACTGCACGCAGATCTTGTCTAATACTTGGTGGTTTCCCAATATCAACCACTGTTAAACCTCAAACCAAGACGGCAAGTCTGGTTTAGCCTCAGACTGAATGTTCAGCTTCTGACTGCTGATGTGGGCAAGAAGTGACACATTCCTTCCCTCTTCATCACTGTCAGAAGAATAGCTTGAAGGATAAAATGAAACCACATTAAAAGTGAAACGTCCTACAAAAAAAACCTTGTAGAAAGCTGATGCTTTGAAACATCTATACTTTCTATTCTATTGTTCTGTATTTCTCCATACTTGCGCTCTACACTTTACTGTGGTAGAAGTGCCTTGAAAGAATCCACACGGTGATGGCACAAGGATGCATACCAATGCATGCTGAAAAGGGCCTGCAGCTGATTGCTTCAATCAAAAATGTGCATACACCCCCAAGGATCATGGGATTTTTGTGGCTATAATCCTGTTAAGATCTCTGTTCTTGTTTTTGTTTGTAGTATTGTACCATGTGGTGAGCTGCAAAATATTTTAATACTTTAGTTCCAGTAAAGTTGAAAACCTTTCCTACACAAGCAGATTGGTTTTATTTAGACGCTGTTTTGAAAGTAAGGTTGTTCAGAGTGCTTTTTGCTTTCAAGAAACGCAGTTTTCCTCATCTCTGTGCCCATCAGTGGCCAACTGACAACACACTTCACTTTTTTATTGCTATAATGTATTTTATTTGTATTTTCTGGCAGACATATAGAAATATTGTAAATTATCGAACATTGCACTGGATAATTTAGAAGTTTGAGACATGCAGTAAGTGATCTCACCTCTCACATCAATAAAAAGGCTTGTGTTGACTAACCACATTGCCACAACTCTAACAATATTTTTTTTATTGCTGCTAATAGTTATTTCTTAGTAATAGCAGCTTTAACTTGCCTTGGAGTATGTGCGGTCATGCATATGCTCATCTTCAGTTTTGTTTTATATGGGAATACTTCATAATGGGGACTGATTGAGTGGTTGTAGCCAGCCAGGCTCTTGTCTGGAAAGAAAAAGATCTTAAATTGAAGATTAAGTTTTTCTGGTCTGTCAAGTCAAAGAGGAGGACGTTGCCAAATGACACTTCCTGCTGTTAATACTCTTTATTTTTTTACCTGCCCTTTTATAACCAATGCCCAGAATAATCCCATCAATCGTTCTGTACTCTATGTACAGAGACCAGCTGCACTGAGTTTAAATGCTGGATTGTGTCGCCCCCATTTGGTCAGCAGTGAGTATTACTGGTGATTATGACAGTGAGGTCAATTTTGCTATTCTTACTATGCAGATTATATATTATTTTATTTTATTTTTGTATACATTTTCTCTTTTTTCTAATTTACACTTAAACCGAATAATTTAATCTTTTTTTTTTCAAAGTTGGGTAAAAAGTACATGATTACAGCAACAAACATTCTTGTTTTGTGTAAGGGCATTCCCTTTTGCACATATATATGTATGTATGTATGTATGTATGTATATATATATATATATATGTATGTATGTGTGTGTGTGTATATACAGGTGCATCTCAATAAATTAGAATGTTGTGGAAAAGTTCATTTATTTCAGTAATTCAACTCAAATTGTGAAACTCGTGTATTAAATAAATTTAATGCACACAGACTGAAGTAGTTTAAGTCGTTGGGTCTTTTAATTGTGATTTTAGGCTCACATTTAACAAAAACCCACCAATTCACTATCTCAACAAATTAGAATACTTCATAAGACCAATAAAAAAACATTTTTAGTGAATTGTTGGCCTTCTGGAAAGTATGTTCATTTACTGTGTATGTACTCAATACTTGGTAGGGGCTCCTTTTGCTTTAATTACTGCCTCAATTTGGCGTGGCATGGAGGTGATCAGTTTGTGGCACTGCTGAGGTGGTATGGAAGCCCAAGTTTCTTTGACAGTGGCCTTTAGCTCATCTGCATTTTTTGGTCTCTTCTTTCTCATTTTCCTCTTGACAATACCCCATAGAGTCTCTATGGGGTTTAGGTCTGGCGAGTTTGCTGGCCAGACAAGCACACCAACACCATGGTCATATAACCAACTTTTGGTGCTTTTGGCAGTGTGGGGAGGTGCCAAATCTTACTGGAAAATTAGATCAGCATCTTTAAAAAGCTGGTCAGCAGAAGGAAGCATGAAGTGCTCCAAAATTTCTTGGTAAACGGGTGCAGTGATGTTGGTTTTCAAACAACACAATGACATTGCACCCCAAATCATCACAGACTGTGGAAACTTAACACTGGACTTCATGCAACTTGGGCTATGAGCTTCTCTACCCTTCCTCCAGACTCTGGACCTTGGTTTCCAAATGAAATACAAAACTTGCTTTAATCTGAAAAGATTACTTTGGACCACTGGGCAGCAGTCCAGTTCTTCTTCTCCTTAGCCCAGGTAAGATGCCTCTGACTGTTTTCTGTGGTTGTCTGTGGTTCAGGAGGCTTAACAAGAGGAATATGACAACTGTAGCCAAATTCCTTGACAGGTCTGTGTGTGCTGGCTCTTGATGCCTCAGTCCATTCCTTGTGAAGCCTCAGTCCATTCTTTGTGAAGTTCACCCAAATTCTTGAATCAATTTTGCTTGACAATCCTCATAAGGCTGCGGTTCTCTCGGTTGGTTGTGCATCTTTTTCTTCCACACTTTTTCCATCCACTCAACTTTCTGTTAACATGCTTGGATACAGCACTCTGTGAACAGCCAGCTTCTTTGGCAATGAATGTTTGTGGCTTACCCTCCTTGTGAAGGGTGTAAATGATTGTCTTCTGGACAACTGTCAAATCAGCAGTCTTCCCCATGATTGTGTAGTCTAGTGAACCAAACTGATAGACCATTTTGAAGGTTCAGGAACCTTTTGTAGATGTTTTGAGTTGACTGGCATGTTACCATATTCTAATTTGTTTAGATTTGGGTTTTTGTTAAATGTGAGCCAAAATCATCAGAATTAAAAGAACCAAAGACTTAAACTACTTCAGTCTGTGTGCATTGAATTTATTTAATACACGAGTTTCACAATTTGAGTTAAATTACTGAAATAAATGAACTTTTCCACGACATTCTAATTTTGAGATGCACCTGTGTATATATATATATATATATATATTATATTATATTATATATATATATATATATATATATATATATATATATATGTGTGTGTGTATGTGTGTGTATATATATATATATATATATATATATATATACACATACATACATATCACCTGTGCACACGCGCTATCAGCACCTGGGGGATGACGGAATAAATGACTCATTAAAAATGCTCATAGTCCAGCATACGGCACTGGCATTGAACAAGAGTGAATGGTTTGTCCACTTTTTTTTTCATTGCTGTTGTTGTAATGTACTGGGAAGCCAGAAAGCACATCCGTTAACAGAAACATACATTAGCTGAATCCTGTTTGTTTTATGTGTTAAACCATATACAGATGCATTGTCAGATTTGAACTGCGGTCCTAGCACGTGCCGAACCGTGCGGTTCGATTTTTTTCCGCGAACTGTTCCACCCCTAATAAATATATATATATATATATATATATACAGTGGGTATGGAAAGTATTCAGACCCCCTTAAATTTTTTCAATTTTTTTATGTTGCAGCCTGATACTGCAATTGTTTAAATTCATTTTTTTCTCATTAATCTGCACTCCGTACCTCATATTGACAAAGTGAAAACATAATTTTAGAAATGTCTGTAAATTTGTTAAAAAGAAAAAATTAAATATCACATTTAGATAAGTATTCAGACCCTTTGCAACAACACTTGAAATTTAGCTCATTTCTCTTGATCACTGCTGAGATGTTTCTACACCTTGACTGGAGTCCACCTGTGGTAAAATAAATTGATTGGACATGATTTGGAAAGGCACACACCTCTCTATAAAAGACCTCACAGCTGACAATGCATATCAGAGTGAAAACGAAGCCATGAGGTCAAAGGAACTGCCTGCAGAGCTCAGAGACAGGATTGTATCGAGGAAGGCAACAAAAACATTTCTGTTGCACAGTAGCTTCCATAATTTTCAAAGGGAAGAAGTTTGGCACAACCAGGACTCTTCCAATTGCTGGTTGCCCAACCAAACTGAGCAACTGATGGATAAGGGCCTTGTCTAGACTGGTGACCAAGAAGCTGATGGTCACTCTAGTTGAGCTCCAGATCGTATATGCAGATTGGAGAAACCTACAGAAGGACAAACATCACTGTAACACTCCACCGATCTGGGCTTTATGGCGGTGTGGCCAAACTCAATCCTCTCCTCAGTGAAGACACATGAAAACCCACTTGGAATTTGCAAAAAAGCACCTAAAGGACCCTCAGACTCTGAGAAACAAGATTCTCTGGTCTGATGAACCTCAATTCTACGCATCATGTTTGAAGGAAACCAGCTCTGCTCATAATCTGCAGAGTACCATCCCAAAAGTAAAGTGTGCTGGAAGCAACCTTATGCTGTGGGGCTGTTTTTCAGAGGCAGGGACTGGGAGACTGATCAGGGTTGCGGGAAAGCTGAATGGAGCAAAGTACAAAGATATCCTCAATGAAAACCTGTTCCACAGCGCTCAGGACCTCAGACTGGGCAGAAGGTTCACCTTCCAACATGACAGTGACCCTAAGCACACAGCCAAGGCAACACAGGAGTGCCTTAGGGACAACTCTGTGAATGTCCTAGAGTAGCCCAGCCAGAGCCCTGACTTGAACCCTATCAAACATCACTGGAGAGACCTGAAAATGGCTGTCCACCGACGGTTTTTATCCAACCTGACAGAGCTTGAGAAGTTTGCAAAGAAGAATGGCAGAAACTCCCCCAAATCCAGGTGTGCAAAGCTTGTTGCATCATACCCAAAGACTTGAAGCTGTAATTAATGCCAAAGGTGCTTCAACTAAGTATGGAGTAAAGAGGTCTGAATACTTATGTAAATGTGATATTTCAGTTTTCTTTTTAATAAATTTACAGACATTATTAAATTCTGTTTTCACTTGTCATTATGAGGTACGGCATGTAGATTAATGAGAAAAAAAATGAATTTCAACGGTTGTAGTATCAGGCTGCAACATAAAAAAATTGAAAAAATTTAAGGGGGTCTGAATACTTTCCGTACCCACTGTATATATAGTGGCGGGAGGAGCAAACGACAGACACAGTGGGTGTGGCGTCAGGCCTCAGAGAGGCTTTTATTAAACAGAAATATTAAAATAAAGTGTCCAAAGGGGGAAAAGTGTCCAAAATAAACGGGGGATCTGGTGTCCTCGTCGTGCTCCGGGGTTTGTGAAGGCAGGGCAGTGTTCGAGAAGGAAGGGTCCAGGTAAGGGGCGGAGTCCGGCAGCCACACGCGCTCACCTCTCGGGACCGGAGCGCGAGGGGCAGCAGCTTCTTCTAGCGGCTTCGTCCTCCTTCGGCCCACGGCACTTCTGGGGGATTATACGGCCCGGCATCCTGGCCCGTCAGCCGTGTCACGGGTGCGGCACTTGCTCCCTCAACGCTCCCTTCCTGGACCCACGAGGACACCAGCGTGCATGCACGGGGAAGAGACCGGTCTCCCGAGGAGAGGCGCGCTCGTCATTTAAACAGCGGCGGTGATGAGGCCCTATTCGATTCAGGTGTGCCTCATCACACGCCGCCAAACCTGGCTGTTTTCAGCGCTCCTCCTCTCTCACCCACTCCCGTCGGGGGCCTGGTGAAGGGCGGCGAATAAGGGACGGGTGGTGATGATTTTAAGGGGGGAGGCAGCCAACTCGTCACTATATATATATATATATATATATATATATATATATATATGTGTGTGTGTGTGTGTGTGTGTGTGTATGCATACGTTTATATTTATTCATCTAGAAGATGCTTTTATCCTAAGTGATTTTACAAATGAGAAACACAACAAACCGATTCATTTATGAAGGCTCTGTATCCTACACTCATTTTTGTCTCCTTCTAGGGGCAACCAGGGGAACTTGGACAGGTGGGCAGCAGTGGTCCTGAGGGTTTCATTGGGGCCCCAGGGCCAGTTGGGCCCAAAGGAGAAAACGGCCATGTAGGACGCAAAGGGCCCTCTGGACCAAATGGAGATAAGGTCAGATTTTTAATTGAGGGCAATTAGACATACAAATATGTGAGTTTCTATTTACCAGTGTTCTGAAATACTTTGTGAATTTAATGAAATGTTTACAAATGTATATGTGTCTTTATATTAGATCTAAATTCAGGAATAAATGTGTAATGTACATGGTGGAACAAAATGCCTTTTTTGTGTGTTTCATTTATTTTTTGACAGGGCCCAATGGGTGTTCCTGGGTTTTCTGGTAATGATGGTGTTCCAGTGAGTGCACACTTCTTGTCTCTTACCATAGTTTCACCCTTCTCTGAAAACGGTTAACTAAACGCTGATTTTACCATCCTGTGCAGGGACACCCTGGTCAGGAGGGGCCCAGGGGACCCCCAGGCTTGGACGGATGTAATGGCACACGTGGTGACCCAGGCGACAAAGCCCGTGATGGATTTCCTGGTCTTCCTGGTGCTCCTGTAAGTTTAAGGGCTTTTTGTGCATTTCAAGATGATTGTATCATATAATATTTACCAGATTGAATAATAGTAGACATTTCACTTACTAATGGAACAAATCATCTTATCAAAAGCCAATTGAATTATTTTTGAGGATCACACATGTTTCTTTATTTAAAGTATACAACCCCAAATCAGAAAAAGTTGGGACAGTTTGGAAAACGCAAATAAAAAAATTACACCTGAAACACTTCTGAAACACTTCATCACTTGGTGTCTTCAGTCCCTAAATGTCTTTTAGGTGTTGTGAAAAGGAATGGCAACATTACAAAGTGGTAAATGCTTTACTGTCCCAACTTTTTTTGAAATGTGTTGCAGGTCTGAATGACAGGAAGGATGTATATTTACAAATGACATGAAGTTGACCAGACAAAACATGAAATATTTTGTGTTCATATTGTCTGCAATGAAATACAAGTCAAAGTAAATTTAGAAATCACTACGTTCTTTTTTTATTTGCGTTTTCCATACTGTCCCAACTTTTTCTGATTTGGGGTTGTAATTAAATAATGTCATGCAAACATTTTCATTATAATGCAATATCAATAACCTATTATAAAAAAAGCTCCACGCCAGACACTAAGTTATAAACTTGATATTGCATGCTCAGTTGCTTATTAGTGTAATACTTGTAATACTTGTAATAATTTTGTCCATGAGCATAGCTGTGAAAATGTAGTGATGTCATTTATAAAAAAAAATATATATAGATCAGTTTTCATATACAAACTTTTTTTTTCACTTGATTTTAGGGACTCCGTGGTCAAAAAGGTCGAAAAGGAGAACCATTTTATATAGATCTTTCTGGACAAGTAAGTTGCAACCATTCTTCGTTAAACCCAAGCAAATCACACATGCAAACATTTAATATTTATACACGCATCCACATTCAGCATGTGTTAATACTGCAGCTCATGTGGCATTTACTGCCAGCCCTGTTAATAATATGTGTTGTGAGGTAGTTGTAAATCTGGGTGTGGAGTGCAGACCTGTCTGGGAAAATCCCTCGGTCATTTTAAACACCTCATGCATCTTTTATATTATCTGTGGTTTTAAATCTTCCCAGGTGGGCCATGTGTGGAAGCCCATGTTCTTAATGTTGCCACACATACATGTAAGGGGGTTAATAACTCTTCTGCTGTTTTAACACTAAAAAAAGGCTGAACATTAATTACACACATTTTTTTGTTAAAAAGAGACGTAGTTTTCTCTGTAAATGCATTCCTTGTTTACTCACTGTCATGTTTAATAAATAAAGTCTAAAGCATCTGGACTTCAAAATAACAAAAAATGAATTAGTGAATAAAACACCATAAAATATGATAAACAATAAAATATGACCATTTAATTCAGTGGTAAATATTTTTTAGCTTTTTGATGTCTCCTGAATTGAGCTGAAAAAATGCTCTGCTTTACATGGCTTCAGAAAAGTTCGAATACAGCTGTACTGAGTGCTTTTTGTGTTTTTTTTATATTTAAACATTCAGTTCCCTTTCACTGTAATTATGTGAAAAATAAGTACATTATTCAAAGCTTCTCCTTTTGTGTTCCACAGAAGAATGTCAAACAAACAATGTTTCCAACCAAAAAAAAAAAAAAAAGGATGACAGAATATTATTTATTGGTAAACTATTATTTTAAATGAAATTCCAAAAAGTTTAAACATTATTTTAAAAAGCTTTGGAAAAAGTCTACTTTGGTCTCCCTTCTTTTATTTCCTATTTGTGATTTTGACTTTTTTGTGCAAATTTAAGTACTAAAAACTAAATGTTGTCTTTTTGTAACTAAAACTTCTTTGTAAAATCCTTAGAAAATCCTTGAAGGCCCTCCAGGTCCAGTGGGAGTTTCAGGTCCAATGGGGCCTAGAGGTCCAGATGGATTTACTGTATGTATTATATCTGTACATCTGTCTAGACTGTCTAGAAAAAACATTTGTCTACAGTATAAAGACATTTCACTGTTCTCTCTCTCCGCAGGGTCTTCCGGGTCCACCTGGTCCTCCTGGACCTCCAGTAAGTTTAGCTGTCTAAGGATCAGTTTTGAAATAGCATAGTTTATGTTAAATAATCCTGTCATGTTTAACACTTCATCCTCCTGTCAGACAGGGGGCAGTGTGCAAACATGTATGTACTAGGGATGGGCGATACCTCTTATTTTATTTTTGATCCGATACCGATATTTTCAACCGCAGTATCGTCGATATTGATGCTGATACCGATACCTCTAAAATAAACTGATCTTTTAAATTATTAAAAGAATATAATCAGTAATTATACTCACTTAATATTAGATTTTAAAGCAATGTTTTTAACATTTCATAGGCCTTTTTTTGTTTACACTGTCAGAAATAAAATATACTATAATTGTATTTTAGCCCTTTACAGGGGCAGTAACCTCAAAGGTGCAACTATACCCCTAAAAGGGAGCATATTAGTACCATACGAGTATGCATGCTTTAAGGGTAGATAAGTTACAAAGGTGCACCTTTGAGGGTACTGCATGAAAAATAAACATGGTACTAAAATGTATTATTATTACCATGGTAAATTTGTGGTTACTGCAGTTTTACTACAAATACTGTGGTAAACTGTATTTACTGTAATAAAACCATACTGTGGTAAACTGTGTTTTCTGTAATAAAACCATGGTTAATTTTTGTAAAAGGCTGCCAGGCTGTTGTATCCCTAAAGGTGAAACTTTAGCATATTTTTTTCTGACAGAACATAACACAGTCCATTTGAACTTTTAACAACCAGTTTAAATAAATTTACTTGCACAAACTTAAAATAAATATTACATGTACACAAAAGTTTGAGGTCAGTAAGATTTTGTAATATTTTTTTTAAATAAGTCTCATGCTCACTAAGGCTGCATTTATTTGAACAAAAATACAGTAAAAACTGAAATATTGTGAAATATAACAATTAAAAGTAACTATTTTCTATTTTAATATATTTTTAAATGTAATTTAAAATGCATCTGTGATCAAAGCTGAATTTTCAGCATCATTACTCCAGTCTTAAATGTCACATGATCCTTCAGAAATAATTCCAATATCATTTGCTGCTCAAGAAACATTTCTGATTATTATTGCTGCTACACATTTGTGTGGAAACCGTGATGCATTTTTCAGAATTAATTTTAGATATAGTAACAGTGTTATGTAATGTAATAATGTGGCAATGGTTTCTTAAGATATGCTTCTGATGCTTTTGGGAAATGCAGCCCTATTTGTATAATCAGTGTGAGCCATGCGTCAGCAGCGAACGCTGTCTGTGATTGATTGGTTCTGTCTTTCAGCATTTGCATGTGTTCCGATGAGCAGGAGAAATGGTTCTATCCAACACAATTATTCGCTAATATAGTCTATTTTTCCACTTAGAAGCTTATTTTATGCACCGGATTTCTTGATAAATAAATATAATTAATGGTTAAAAAATGCACTTTAGAATCAATATTTTTATGTGAAGATCAATCCTTTTGATACAACATCAGTATCGAAAATATCGATACTTGAGGATCGATCCGCCAATCCCTAATATGTACATCTGAGCACTTGCTTTGGAATGAAAGTAAAGAGTGCAGTCATTACGGATACAAGAAGTCTTATAATTGTCTGCTTTAAACTGTAGCTCCTGAAGTGTCAATTATTAAGTATAAATTTCCTTTCGTAAAAGTGATCTCTGACTCCAGAATGGCTGAAATAACCATACATAAAGGTTTGCTGAATGTCTCTGCTTATTCTACAGGGAAGTCCAGGTCAGGGATACAAAGGAGAGCCAGGAGAAAAGGTATGGGTTTCATCAGCTTACAAACAACTAAGCAAGGCCTCCACACACAACTGCTTTTAGTTTTCTCCATTAGTGTCATTAGGTTCATATAATTACCTCATTTCATCCAATACTGTCTGCATATTTGTTCCAAAAACACTTAAAGGGTTAGTTCACCCAAAAATGAAAATTCTGTCATTAATTACTCACCCTCATGTAGTTCCAAACCCATAAGACCTTTATTCATCTTCAGAACACAAATTAAGATATTTTTGATGGAATCTGAGAGCTCTCTGACCCTGCATAGACAGCAAGGATCCTAACACGATCAAGGCTCAGAAACGTAGCAAGGAGATCGTTAAAATAATCATGTGACATCATTGGTTCAACTATAATTTTATGAAGCTATAAGAATACTTTTTGTGTGGAAAGAAAACAAAAATAATGACTTTATTCAACAATTCGTCTCCTCCGCGTCACCCTGTAGCACCATTTTGGAGAGTATCACATACGTAAACAACGTATGCTGTTCTGTACAGTTGAACCACTGATGTCACATGGATTATTTTAACGATCTCCTTGCTGCGTTTCTGAGGTCTTAAAGGTTTGGAACGACATGAGGGTGAGTAATTACCCATAATTTTCATTTTTGGGTGAACTATCCCTTTATGATGCATTTTAGATATAGATTTCTAGCTGAGTCTTGGGTGTTTGTTCTTGTTTGTTTGATTGTCTTAATGAGAACTTTTTTTTCTCTACTGAAGGTGTATTGCATGTGTTTGTTGGTGGTTGAAGCCATTGTTATTGGCCTAACACAGAAAACAAACACTTCTCTGAGTGTCTCTGACAATAAAGACCCCACGAAATTGCTTGATGACCAAAGTTTTCTGTCTTATGGTGACATATTTCCTATTGAAACAGAAAGTCTGGGCAGGGCATATCATGGCTTGTCCCTTTGTATTTCAAACAGTAATTTCTACGATGGCTGAGAGAGCTCAATGCGCTGCAAATAGAAAAAACACCTGCAAATTAAGAAAACAACTTTATCAACTTTACAACATGCGTGCTGCAAATGCTCACAACACAAACAAATAAAGAAACGCACTGCAAATAGAAAAAAACACCTGCAAATTAAGAAAACAACTTCATAAATTTGACAACACACGCTCTACAAATGCTCACAACACAAACAAATAAACACGCTGCAAATAGAAAAAAACACCTGCAAATTAAGAAAACAACTTCATCAATTTGACAACACACGCGCTACAAACGCTCACAACACAAACAAATAAAGAAACGCACTGCAAATATTCACAGCACAACCAAAGAAAGAAATGTGCTGCGAATAAAATAAAATAATTTGGTTGTGTTGTGAGCATTTGCAGTGTGTTTCTTTATTTGTTTGTATTGTGAGCATTTGCAGCACCTGCTGTCAAACTGATGAAGATGTTTTCTTGATTTGCTGGTGCTTTTTCTATTTGCATGTGTTTTCTGAAGTTGCAGCGTGTTGAGCTCTCTCAGCCACTGTAAATTTCACTTTAATTATGTCACAGCCAATAACTGTTATTTTGTACTTGCTGGTTGGTTGCAGGAGAGAGACATTCTCATTCCAAAGAGCATTTGATTGGACAAATGTCTGTGTAGTGCCAGATCATCAATATCTTTGCTTTCTTACCTGGAAGAGGAAGACTGTAAATCCAAATGCTTATTTGTGCTAAATGTGACTAACAGACATGGACTAAAAGCCCCCAAACTCTCATTTTGATTTCATGGGGTCCTACAATTTATATGTTCAAGTACTGAATGTTTTTTCAATATACCTGAACAAAACAAGACTCCACTCTCTTTAAAGAGACTGGCACACTCAGAGAATGTTTATAGTGTAACATTCAGTTCGAATAGTATTTTAGTCTGCTAGGGGTCTGATTAATAACAAGCTAGCTAAGGACTGGATATTAAAAGATTATACTGCTTTTGTCTTGCACAATAACACTACATCACTCTTTCATTCTTATCATCTTACCCAATATCGTCTCATTCTAGATTTTTCCTCTTGTCTTCCCTTTTCTCTGAAATAGTTCTGTACTCCCAGCATGCCTACTGTATCTTGTTCCATTTATGTTTTAACCCAACCAACTGCAGTATGTTTCCACTCATCTCAACACACACTACACATAATAAAAGCCTTTTGCTGTAAAAGAATGTATCCCTATGGTATCTTACTAATAAGCATGGTAACACTACAACATTTGGAATGGATTTTCCTCTTCTTTTGGATGGCAGTTCACAGATTTCAGAAGTTTACAAAACAGTACCTGAAGGTTCTGTAGAACTTGTAAAGTCACTCGTAGAGAGTGTGAAGTCTCTGAGCTGCTATTCAATTTGCTGTTTTTGAGTGGTTTGTGCTGGTGCTGGAATCACCTGCTCCAATCTTCTGTGTGCCTTTGTTTCCTTTGGTTGGGACACTAAACCCACTGAACTCGAGAAAACAAGGACCAGCTAGTTCTATATTAAATTTATTGAACTTTCCAGTTAAATTTATGAAGTAAATTCAAAATAAAGCAGTGGCAGCCATAATACGCATGCGTTTGTAGCAGTAAATATTTCAAAAGGAGCCCTTAGTCCTGTTGCTCTCACTTTTCATTTCACCTTTCGTTCTCTATCACTTCTTTCCTGTTTATTCTCTGTAAAAATCACTTTGTTTATCTTGTTTTCCAGTAAAAATGTAAATAAAAAAGTAAATAAAGACCCCATCAAATCAAAATGAGAGTTTGGTACCATCCACTGTATACACTAGTGTACTCTAAAAATCTAAAAATCGACAGTGAAGTTAAAGTTAATCAGATATACGGTATGTATTTACAGTCTTTCTCTTTTGGAGAAAAATGACCAAAAAATGCTGACGACTCATTTTGCACTACAAAATTTTTATCAAATTAAAATAATTTCTGGAATGAAATTTTAAAACTGACTAAGGACCAGCAAATAGCAAATTATGCTGTGACATACCTGAAGCCTTTTTTTCAAACACTGCAATAATTAAAAAAAAAAAAATTACAACATGGGAAAATACAGAGAACTATGTTCATCAAGCAAAGAAAAGGGGTGTTTTTTCATAAGCTAAATCTACTAGCAAACTTGCAGCAAAGTGAAGACTTAAGAGAAGTTGTCTTGAACTAAGTTCATTACACAAAACTCAGTACACAAAACAAAACTTGCTAATGGGTTGAGAGTATAAACAAGATATATATTGTTTTAAGAATGTTGGGACATTTTTACTGGAAAATAAGCCAAACATCCTGATCAAGAATCTGTTGTTCTCACACTTTCACTACCCTTTGCTTTCACATCTGTCCCTCTTCTTTTATCTAAAGATTTCCAGTTTTACTGTTTCTCGCTCTCTCTCTCTCTCTCTCTCTCACACACACACACACACACACACACACACACACTCTCACTCTTCTTACACTTGCTCTTTCCCTTTTTCCATTATCTTTTTCTTAACCTGACCAAGAGTCTTTCTCACGTTTTCTCTCTCTTTCTCTCTCTGATAAAATCCTGGGCTCTAATGTGTCAAATGTCTGTGTTGTGGATCTCAGGGGGATGTTGGTTCACCAGGACTCAGGGGCAGTCCGGCCGTTCAGTTTAACGCACCAGCTATAAGCACTATCAACAAAGGAGAGAAGGTAACACACAGGGGAGCGGTGATGCCAACCCAGGGAGGGGCACTGCCAGGGTGAGAGGGTGTGGATGGTGGGGGAGAGAGGAGCGTTAGAGGGCAGTGAATCACATCATCGCTCCAGGGAAAATGGTCTGGAACGTTCTGATCATTTATCAGTTGGGACTGACATTTGTAAATACCTTGATTATGGGAATGTTTTCTGAAAACACATCATAGAGACACTGACAGTAAATAAAGGGAGGGTGGTTAGTTGCATACTGATTGAATGGGGAGAGATACAAACACATCTGTTGTGTTAAATATGTGGGTCATTGCCAAAGCTCCTTTATTCTTCCTGTGTCCATTCATCTCCTCCTCACCCTGGTCTCCCCGCTGCTCTGGCAGTGGTCACAGTCCTCTTAACGTCCTTCTTCAAAACCCCCAAAATTTCTCATCACATGCCACCTCTTCAACATGCTCCGCCGCTACCGTCTCCAAACAGCCTCCCCATCAACCGTCATCTTGTCCCATATAAAAAAATCTCTCTTCCTTGGTTACCGTATCCAGGGAGATGTGGGTCCGCCCGGTGACCCAGGCCGCCCACTGGTCAATGGAGTGGTGGAGCTTGTTGGCTTTCCAAAAGGAGACAAAGGAACTAAGGTTTGTGAGGAAAACGCAGCTGTGAGGATCTAGACCTAGGATGAAGTCAATCGACACCGTCCTCCTCAAAATCTTTTCTACAGTGTCTTTGTCCCCTTGTACCTCAGACCTGCTATCCAGGAGGGTGACATCCACTTTGTGGTTCACCCTGTGGTGAATATTGAGGGTGGTGTCCGTAAATTCTTCATATTTGGTGGTGATTTTGAAATGCTTAAATTATGTGTCCATATATACAGCGGCCCTAAAGAGAACACTTCAGCCACACTTACAAATGTATAAATATCACTCTCTAATGTGGATAATGTTAGATAATATTTTGTTCTAAAACAATGGAATTCATTTTTAGTGTGGTTCAAGTGTTAAATTAGCTTTATGAAACGGTATACTTCTATTTAAAGGTTAATTTCGGATAATTTACTCACCCCCATGTCATCCAAGATGTTCATGTCTTTCTTTCTTCAGTTGCAAAGAAATTAAGATTTTGAGGAAAACATTCCAGGATTTTTCTCCATATTGTGGACTTCAATGGCAGCCAATGGGTTGAAGGTCCAAATTGCAGTTTTAATGCAGCTTCAAAGGGCTCTACACAATCCCAGCCAAGGAATAAGGGTCTTATCTAGCGAAACGATCAGTCATTTTCTAAAGAATTTTTTTTTTTAATTATATAATTTTTAACCACAAATTCTCGCCTTGCACTAGCTCAACCTCACACATTACATAGTCATGTTGGAAAGGTCACACATGGTTAGTTCTTCATCTGTGTACTTCGGTTCAAAAAGGTAGGGTAGGGTGAAAAACTCCATCTCATTATCTCCAATTTCAAAATCATCCAACATCGTTGTTTTATTGTAAACCTTTTTATGATAAAAATCATAAGTGGCCTTTCCAACGTGATTACGTAATGTGTGAGGTCAAGCTAGTGCAAGATGAGCATTTGTGTTTAACAAGTTTAGAAATTTTTCTTTCTTTTCTTTTTTTTTTTTTTTTAGAAAATGACTGATCTTTTAACTAGATAAGACCCGTATTCCTCGGCTGGGATCGTGTAGAGCCCTTTGAAGCTGCATTGAAACTGCAGTTTGGACCTTCAACCTATTGGCCACCATTGAAGTCCATTATATGGAGAAAAATCCTGGAATGTTTTCCTCAAAAACCTTAATTTCTATTCATCTGAAGATAGAAAGACATGAACATATTGGATGACATGGGAGTGAGTAAATTATTAGGAAATTTTTATTCAGGAATTGAAAATGGTTTACACTATTATAAGATATATTTTTTAAATAAATACTTTTGTTCAGCAAGGATGAATAAATTTGATCTAAAGTGACAACAGTGACTTTTATAATGTTACAAAAGATTTCTATTTCAAAACATTTCTGTTTTTTTGAACATTCTGTTCATCAAATAATCCTATAAAATGTATCAGTTTCCACAAAGCAGTACAGTATATTAAACAGCACAACTGATTTCTGCATTCATAACAATGCAAAATCTTTCTTAAGCACCAAATCAAATAGAAAACAGTTATTTGGTACATGTCACAGTACTGTTTTTATTGCATTTTTTTATCAAATCAATAGGTGTTCAATTTAAGATTCTTGTTTGTTTCATTTGGAGCCCAAATCATAACAAAGGACATTCAACTGAATTGAAATTTGTGGATTTCAAGCATAGATGTGTACAACAATAAATTGCTACATAATGTTTTAAATATTATGTAATATTTTCTTGACCATAGAAATATCAGTGTCATTGAAGCTTCTTTCACAAGAGTTTTCTCTTGCTAAATTTTCTGCATTCACAGTACATTTTGTTCTCATATTGGCAAAACTTTTTATGCCATTTTTACACTAAAATACTAAAATCTGGAGAGATAAAGTTGCAAAATGAACTTTACAAATTTTCAGGTGTAAAAAAGCTTTTTAATCCCCAGCCCAGTCAATTGATTTTAAAAAACACAAAGTGACATAATGAATTCTCAGTCTTCTTTCTTCTTTCTGTCTCTCTCTCTCTCTCTCTCTCTCTCTCTCTCTCTCTCTCTCTCTTCTTTAGGGTGATAAAGGCTATGACGGTGCTCCAGGTTTTCCAGGGAGACCAGGACCACCAGTGAGTAATCAAAGAGAGCTTGTTCTCCCAATTCATGTTTGATATGTTGCTGTTTGAAACTGACACACACATTGTTGTGCATATATAGGGCCCATTTGGGTACAGAGGTGAGACTGGAGAAAAGGGAATCCTGGGCTTGCCAGGCTCAAGGGTAGGTAATGTTACTGCTACATTTGTGATTTACAATAGGGTGATATTTTGTTTGTTTGAAATTAACCTGAACTTCTTTTTATGTATTGTTCAACATGGCAGGGTCCACCTGGTCTGAACGGTCCTCCTGGGCTTCCTGGGATTAAGGTAGATATGAAGTGCTTTACTCTAAACTGTCTTCCTCTTATATCTTCATTAGATACCAACCATCTTTTCTCTCACCTCTGTAGGGCTTCCCTGGGACTCCTGGTTTTCCAGGACAACAAGGTTTTACCGGCACAAAGGTAAGAACAGGGAACAAGAAAAACACATATATATATTTCATAAACAGAAATATGTTACATAGTATCATATTGTAAATATATTTTTAGGGTGAAAGAGGAGACCCAGGTCCACCTGGACCGATTGTGGATCCAGTTGATGGAATTAAAGGTATCAGGAATCACCTTTATTGTAGTCATTGAGGTTGCGTCTATCTTAATAAAACATTATTCACTTTCATACAACTTTGTGATCTTATATATAGTAATTGCTTTTTCTAATCTCTCATGTACATACTCATATGTATGCTGATGTACAGTCTTCAGTGATTATTCAATTTACTTGTACCTAGGTCCTCCAGGTGATCCTGGCTTTCCTGGTTATCCGGGGATAACTGGAGATACAGGTTTTCCAGGGCTTCCTGGTCAGCCTGGTCCTCCAGGACAACCTGCTTTTCTCACAGGTACTAGTGACATACTTTTGGATTTTAAGGCTTTATGGCTCAGGTCATGCAGCTTGTTGAGGATGTTTTTGTCCCAGCACGATTGTTGAAAAAGTAACAAGGGCGTGATCAAGACGTTAGACTGGAGAGCACATGACACATAGAAACAAACATGACAGAATCCCACCAAAAATGACAAAACAAGAGCAAATGAAACACCACAAGACATGTGCTCAAAAAATAAAATTACAGCACACCAAACTAACCAAAGAGCACACAGAAAGGGAATTAACACCCCAAGCCACATCCCCACTATGAAAGACACAACATGGAGCATCTGGGTCATGACACCAGAACTGACACCGAACTAGACAGAATTGTCAGGGCCCAGACACCAAAGGAACAGGAGAGCTCACAACCAAGAGAATAACCCCAAAGAAATAGACACCTTGACAAATCACGTAACATGGGTGTCAGGATACTATCGCCAACGCCACACATGACAGAGCAAAGCAACAGGACATACAACATTTAAAGACCAGGTTATCAGAAAACCTGTGTAAACAATAGGGATATGAATCAAAAGAAATGTAATAATCTTTTTAGTATTTTTAAGAAAGAAATATTTAGGGAAAAATAAATGCAGTTACGTTGTCAAATAAAGACAAACTCAATAAGTTTAAAACAAAATTGCACAAGGTGTTTGCACACTTTTTAATGACTTTTTAATGGCTTTTGGTTCAGGAATTGGTTGGACTACACTGGTCACACTGTATATTTTTGATTCATTGAAACAACCGCATAGCAGCATGTGAACAAGCACTCCATTGCCATCCACAACATCCTAATGTCAAGAATCTATTGTCAATATGATGATAACCGTGAGTTTTGGTTTTCTATTCAGGTCGTCCAGGCTCCTCTGGGTTCCCTGGTGGCCGTGGACCCAGAGGACAGAAAGGAAACCGAGGTCGGGATTCTTATGGTCCTGAAGGTCGTCCTGGAAGTCAGGGCTTTCCTGGACCTCCAGGTCTCCCTGGACCACCGGGCAGTACATGTAAGCCTTTGCAGATGATGATAGCTGTCTTAATTTCATGAAACTTAAGAATCTGACAAATTTAAATCACACCAAGAAAGTAATTTTTGTGGGTCAAATCAAATAGAAGTAGATCCTTGGGGTAGCAGTTGTGGGTTACCGCTTTTCTTATTTTATCTTTCTATCTAGCAAACCTGTTCTCCTCTGGACTACCTGGTTTTCCAGGTCAGCCTGGTCCAAGAGGACCTCCTGGAGACAGAGGCTTTAAAGGGTTTAAAGGTGAGGCACTTTGTTGGGGAACTGAAATGAGAAGTATTAGGTGTCATTTATACAATTATGTTGAATGATTTACTTGGCCTTCTTCCCTGCTTGACTCTTGCAGGAGAAAATGGTGACTGCAACTGTTTGGGTGGAGGAACAATTGGTGCACAGGGACCTCAAGGGCCTCCAGGGCCCACGGGTTTTGTAGGACTCAATGGAGTGAAGGGAGAAATTGGTGACCTAGGCTTCCCAGGACCCCGTGGTCCACAGGGCTTTGATGTAAGATATTAATTATTAAAACATTAGCTTGGATCAATTGGGCTAATACCTTGATGTTTTTCGGGGGTGGTGAATGATGTTACATGGAGAGGTAGCAACTTGGTGGTGAGAGTGGTGCAATATAAATCACAAAAGTTCACTGCCAAGGTTACAGGTTTTGTTGTTTATTTAGGAGTCTGGTGTAATGCATTTAATGCCATATTGTCTTATTGATCCTTGAGAAACATTAGGAGCATCAGGTAGCTTCCAAAATTGTTTAAAATTATAGGTCTTGCTTTGCTTTTTGTTTTAGGGTCGTGCAGGTGAAAGAGGCTTTAGAGGGCGTAAAGGAGAGAAAGGTAATTCTTTCTTCCCAGAAGGTAGAGGACCAAAAGGTGATATGGGTCAACAGGGTCTTTCTGGACCACTTGGAGCAAGCGGCAACCCTGGAAAGGTTGGATCTCCTGGCTTCCCTGGAGAACCAGGTCTACCTGTGAGTAGATTTTCCTTTTCCTAATTTTCTGATAAAATTTCATTTTATCAGCTCTGTATTATTGCTAAAGAAGACATGTGGTCCTTATTGCTTGTAGTAATTCTGATTCTGACTTTCAACTAGTGAGATCTCTAAATTTCTCAAGTTCTTTCTCTACAGGGGGAGCCTGGTTTTGGTGTGTCTGGAGAAAAAGGGTTTCCTGGTATTCCAGGGTTCAAAGGTCGTCCCGGTGACAGGGGTGAACCTGGTAATGGCTTTCCTGGTGTAGCTGGGTTCAAAGGGTCACAAGGTGATCCTGGATTCAATGGTCTTCCTGGAACACCTGGACCTAAAGGATCTCCAGGTAAGTAGAAGAAACAATTCAGTAACACTTTAACAATATATACATAGTCTAAAATATTTTATTAGCCTATATAAAAAACCAAATTATACAGATTTTGTGATATTGTTACGTGTTATTATTACCAATTAATAAGCTGGCATGTAATGTATGTGATTAGCCTACTTTTTAAATGAACTTATATATTCATATACAGTGAATTAATTGGATGTACACAAATGAAGGTGGTATTTTGTCAATACAAGCCTTCTCAATCTCCTCAAGAGGCCCACTTAGCATATTAAGTTGTTTTGTGAGTTTAAGATTAAACAGTACAAGATGAGTTTGGTTGAAAGAGCTTCATTTTAGAGGTTGCTATAACTAATCTTGACAAGCATTCATCTTGTCAAGCTTTGGACGTGTGTGAGAGTGAATGGGTGTGCAAATGAATCTTTACATTTTGCCTGTGCTAACAGAACTTTTGACCTCTTTGCAAGCCATTCCATTCAGAGAGAAATTGAGCAGATGCAATTAAATCATAACAAGTCTTAACATCCATGTCTGAATCACCAAATCCTTTCACTTCTCTGCGTGCTCTCCATCTCTCTCTCTTAGTAATGGAATGGCTTTGACACAGCCATGCACATGTTCCTCTTTTGATTTCTTTATTTGCACTGCTTTAACCGAATGTGCTGGAATATTTGAATGAGCTTTTTAATACTCTACTAAAGGTACAATCATTTTCATGCTTATGCATTTGATTTCTTATTGATGCTGCCCGAATGAACTGATTCCTCAACCGATTGATTGACAGCTTCTCTTGCAATCTCTCTTGCCCTTGCATGTTGTCTGACTAGGTGACAGCTGTGGGCAGGCGGGGCTTAATGATGCCTCTTTGGAAGAGGGAGGTGAGATGTGAAGCCCAGAGCTGTAGCCAGTAAAAAATAAATCAACATTTTCCAATGGCCTGACTGTATCAGACAGCTTAACTGTAGTGTCCACCAAACCCGACCATACTTGACCTTCATTATGACTTCCCTATAGCTTGTGATGTCTAATCCAGTTAGTCTCTTGCCATTCTTGAAAAGTGGTAGTTGCCATATTACAGACCTCTTTTGCCAGTCATTTAACAATCTTTGTGCATGTTATTAGCCCTTCTGTACTGACTTTACTGGGGAAGGATGGGTTATTTTAATTTTTTTCTTTTTTTGAAGTATGACAATAAATCACATTTTGAAGAATCTTTATCACATTTTGAAGACTCTGCTACACCATCAAAGGCCCATTACTCAAATTTGCTTTGCATACCCTTTGTAGCGACACAATATTAGTTCCAACACTTGTACACCTTGGTCACAAACACCCATGACATGCCATCAATTACCACAGAAGATATTTTGACCTAAGGCCTTTGCACACTGAGTCTGAAATTATCGTCCGAAATTTTTGCACGTTAAAAAATAAATACGACCTCACGTTATGTCAATCACTTTTACACACTGCCTCCAAAATTTTTGTCCGTCATAAAAAAATTAGGATCGGGTTCGATTTTTTCCATTTTTCGAATCCATAGCAAGCATTTTGAGAGGTGTTTTGACAGTTCAGAGCCACTGTATAAGCGAACGCCAAAATCCAGAATGGTGATTGTCAAGTTCATCCACTTCGTCTCGCAGCACAAAGCACTGTATATAGATCCTTGCACACTGAGTTCACAGAAATTGGTAGTCTTCTTTTTAATATGTGGCTCTAGTATCACTAGCAAAGCATCAAACTGAGCCGTTGACATCCTGAAGTAAACTTTGAATCGCCCATGATAATCCCGCTGCTCCTTAATAAAAGGAGGGGGAACTTTCCGTCCTCTCTAGGCTATATCTCAGGATTGAGTGGACCCAGTATTTCCTTTCTTTTTCTTTTGTTAAGGAGGACAACAAAATCATCCTCAATGCTTGAAGACTCCATTTAGTAGGCTACTGTTTTGCAAATTTTTTTGCAACGGATTAATTCATACGCATCGGACTCGGTGTGCAATTTTCTGTGCGTGACGAATTTTTAGGATAATGAATACGAAAAAACGCATACGAAAATTTTGGACTGTGTGCAGAGACCCTTATCCTTCACAAGAAAAAATTGCCTCTGCTGCATGCACTTACAATGGAAGTCTATGCAGCAATGTATTGCAACACTAACATACACACTTTTACATGTTATTATGAGCCTATGGATAAAATTATGCGTAAAGCTCTAGCACTGACTTTATTTCCAAAATGTCATGTTATTAATAATAAATACTTTTAAACAATATACACTCATGGATGGACAAATCCAACAACAGAAGTATTAATATAATAATTAATATAAGTACTTTAATTATTATAAGTTCTAAAAGAAAAATACAAGCTGCACTTTTTAAACCCTCTGAAAAGCATTTTCATTGTATGTGCATTACTGTACACATTTCTGTTGTCTTTATAAAGTACGGGTTTTCTGTTAAGCTGCTTCAGAACGTTATGAATTAAAAAGTGTTATAGAAGTACAATACATTGAAAATTTTCTGTGGTAATTGACAGCAGATGAGATCTCCCTGCCCTCCACATTAAAATGTGGTTTTATGTGTTTTGTAATCATTTTCAGGACAGTTCATGAAATGTCCATAATGCTGGACTGCAGTGTAATTGCATACAATATATTCCCTCCTGTCCTTTTTCTTATCAGCCAACATTCACTTATCTTAGTGTTCAGATACATTTTTAACTAACAAATTACACAAACACCCATTTTTTAATACTTGGTTTATTATGGTTAGTTGAATGTGTGTGGAATGGGCCATCATTGACCGTTTTTATATGTTACTGACAATGGTATGGATGTCAACAGGAACACCACTGCCCTGTAGGATTCCTGGTGAACTTGGAGATCCAGGATACTTCGGAAATCCTGGGGTGCCAGGTAATTTAATTTCTAAAAGTACATTAAAGTTGAAAATCATAGTAATTTAACTGTAAAGAGTAATTTAACATTTAAAATGCTAAAATGTGTTCTTTTGCGTGTTTGTGTGTATATAAATATATTAGGGCCAAAGGGTCAGCCTGGTTCCCCAGGAGCGAGTGGGCGCCCAGGGTTTGATGGGCCAAAGGGTGAGAGAGGAGAGCCAGGCTCTGGAGGTCAGCCAGGACCTCAGGGTAAGATTACAGCCCCGAATGTGAATGGGTGTGCCATCTAACCACATATTTTACATATAATTGGTCAGCTTGTTTGGGCTAGCCATATATTTAAAAGTATAATAGCATAAATTGCAATAAACTGCATTAAGCAATAAATTGTATTAAGGTGCAGTAACATTTACTGTTGAAATTTTGCATTCAAAATCCAGTCATTCCAATAGGAATCTGTGTGATTGGGATTTTCGCAGAAGTGTCAAAAATTTCCCTGTGCAAATTTCACTCATTTTCAAGTTGGTAACATGAAATCACCCCATTGAGCAACAAAATCCTTTGCTGCTTTCGGTTTGAATTTGTCCTCTGTGTGAGCAGTGGTTCTTACGTCTCTACGCTGTTGAGAAGAGACAATGGACCAATTTCATGAATGTGACTGCACCTTTTTAAATTGGCTATCTTATGATTAGGGTTCCCCGGACCCAGAGGAGATCCAGGTTTACCAGGAATAACAAATGCTGGCTTACCAGGGCCTCCAGGAAGAGATGGTTTTCCAGGTTTGCCAGGAGCTAAGGGAGAACCCGGTGTGGTGCTTGGGGCCACTCCTGGAGGTCCAGGTTCTCCAGGGAGACCAGGAGAGCGAGGAGACAAGGGTCAACCTGGTGTGTCTGGTTTACTAGGGAGGCCTGGTAAGTTTGATGAGATGTTTTCACATAGCCACTACCAACATCATTAGCACCAATCCTGTTAGATATTTATAAGTCATGCTGGATATTAAGCTAATGTGTTCCTCCTTAGGTAATGATGGACGCAATGGCTTTCCTGGCATAAAGGGAGAACGAGGTGTGGATGGAATTCCTGGTCTTGTAGGTCCCATAGGTCCACCAGGAGAAATCCCTGCAGGGGGTATTCCTGGTCCCAGAGGGCCACCTGGAGCTAAGGGATTTGATGGACCTCCAGGTAACCAAATCAAATCAATTTTGGCGTTTTATGTAATAATGAGTATTTGTTCAACAAGAACTGCTCAGATACATATACTAGGGTAAACTCTGCCTTGACCTCTACAGTAAGCAATTTTTTCAGTAAGACCTTTCACATTTAGATTTTTGGCAGATCTACTCAACTTCTAAGACTTTGTCATGAGGCATAATTTTTTCAATCTATCTTAATAACCTGGGTTGTTATGGTTTGATTTAAATTTTCATGTGAGTATTGTTTACTACTGTAGATTTGAGCTGTGGTAAAATGTTTCACTGGCTCTTTCTCTTCTCATCAGTCTTCGTCAGCCTTGTGTTTACTGATCTTCCTCACAAAAATATCTGTTTTCATTATTCTTTTCTCTATGGTCATCCTCCCCTCCTCTTTTTTCATCACCATCATTTCCACCCTCCCGTCCTTCCATTTGTGGTGTCACCCTCTTCTATTTTTGGTGTTGGGTCACTTCACTAGGCTGCCAAGGTGAGAAATATTGTCCTCCCTGATGCCCTCCATTAGGTGTTGATGTTCCTCTAACACACAATTCACACTCTTGCAATACTTCCTCTTAAAGGGTTAGTTCACCCAAAAATGAAAATTAGCCTGTGTTTTACTCACCCTCCAGGTATCCTAGGTGTATATGACTTCCTTCTTTCAGACGAATCCAATCGGGGTTATATTAAAAATTATCCTGGCTCTTCCAAGCGTTAGAATGGGAGTAGGTGGGTGTTTTTGTACAACAGTCCAAAAGTAGTCAAATAAAGTATGCGCATCCATAATAAAATGTGCCTTACACGGCTCTGGGGGGTGAATAAAGGCCTCCTGTAGCGAATCCATGCGTTTTTGTAAGAAAAATATCCATATTTCAAACGTAATACACTTCTCTCTCACTTCATCTAACTGTGGTATGCGGAAGCCGTTCTGGTGGATGACGTAAGACGTCGGCGTTGCGTGATTAGTGACATGCATGTGCTTTTTTTGACGTGTTTTGGACTGTTAAACAGAAACACCCGCCCACTGCAATAATAACACTTGGAATAGCCAGGACAATTTTTAATATAACTCCGATTGGATTTGTCTTAAAGAAGAAAGTCATATACACCTAGGATGCCTCGAGGGTGAGTAAATCACAGGCTAATTTTCATTTTTGGGTGAACTAACCCTTTAATGCACTTGTCTTTCCTTGTGTTTCCAGTCCTCCTAATTAATATTTCACCCAAAATGATGGCAGAATATTCATTTTTGGGTGAACTCTCCCTTTTAGGCATCTATTTCAAACCAATAGAGTAGTTTGTTCATAGTGACAATGCAGAATTCATTTATTTGGATCTGCAAAATGATAATTTAAAATTTCTTGGATTGACCGTCTATTAAAAAATGTTCATCCATGGTCTTTTATCACTGGAGTGGTTGTATTCCTCCATCTTTTTGTGTGTTTGTGTACCACGAAGCAGGAAGCACATAGTGCACTCACACGTAAAAGATGGCCTAAAACTTGTGTGCTTAAGTACTAATCCTCAGGTTCAATGAATTTGAGAAATCTAGCCTCTAATCTAACAATCTAGCCTCAGAACTTGCTTTAACCCTGATGTGCTTGTGTGTCTTTAACCACAAACCCACCTACTGGTAAACAGCAGCATCTTTAGTTAGTCATGTCAACTTTAGTTAGTCATGAAAGTATGTTCCAGCTTCTTGTACATTCAGTCTATAATTAGACTTAACATTAAACTGACATTTCCACAAATTGCGAAATATGTTGTGTTCACCCAGTACAGCAAATATCAGTAAATGTTTTTTTTTGTCAACATTTATTGCATCTTTTAGTAATTTAAATTCTTTAGAATTTGCTTGTTTTTTTTTCTTTAATTACCTGTTATTTAAAGCACTGCATGCTGTCTTTAAAGTATTCCTTTAGTGGGTAAGTCTGTTCACCTGTACAGTATTGTGAGTTTATTTACATCTCATTAAAAAAAAAAATCATAATGGAATTTATTTCAGTGAAATCCAAGTAATTTCTATGTACTTTCAGAGTTAATGCCTATATTATATTTAAAAAATTTTTTTCCTCCACAGGTTTCCCAGGGCTGAAGGGTATGAGAGGAGATCCAGGGCCTCCAGGGTCTGGTGGAATAAAGGGTACACCAGGACTTCCTGGCTTCCCAGGGTCACAGGGATTTAGGGGACCTCCTGGACCCCCTGGCATTGGAACACGTCCAGGCATACCTGGAAGACCAGGAATAAAGGGTATGATATTGCAGAATGAGCTTATTATTTAAATTGATTTGACTTTCTGGAGTTATATTGCTGATAGAAGCTATTCTAGATTCACTTCTGCAGTTATTTTAACATGCTTCTACTATCTCTAAAACCACACTATTGAAATTTGTTATGCTGTGCATTATCACAAAGACATGAAACAAGCATCTCAGAGATTGTTTCAAATAGCATAAAATAGTCTAATGAGCACATTTTATTTTTAATTATTATAACGTAGATATTTTGTTGTCTGTGTTCAAGGGGAGAAGGGGTCTCTTGGCTTGTTGGGGTTCCCAGGTTTACCTGGTTCTCCTGGAGTCCCAGGTGGCCCAGGTGTTAAAGGTTTACCTGGTTTTTCTGGGCAGGATGGCTTACCTGGAGGAACTGGATCAAGAGGAACCAAAGGTATATTGATGGCACTTGCAGGACATTTGATTGTGGATTTTTAGTTAAGTGAAACCATAGAAGGCACTCAAACAAGAATCAGAACTTCAGAAAGAACCAAGATATAAAATAGTTTATTGTAATTATATTTTAAAATGCACTGCAGTAATACAATTAATGTACTAAATTAATGGATATATGTTTATGTTTTAAAGGGGAACGTGGTACTCCTGGTCTTCCAGGACCCTCTACAGTGCTTCCAGTAGAGCAGCTGGAAAAGGGTCAAAAAGGTGACCCAGGAGGTGGTGGACTGCCTGGTTTCCCAGGACCAAGAGGTACAAAAAGTGGACAGACCATCCAATTAGACCTCAGTTCCTTAGATTCTAATGATGAATACATGCTGTTTAGTGGCATAAAGGTGTTCATGGACTTGTGATGTTGAGCTGTTCTGTAAAGAGTAGAGTTAAATGGAGTTATTAATGACATTTTCATTTAAGCTAGTGATAAAAGAACCAATCATTCAGTCATTAAAATCTCAGTAAAAACAAAATGTTTTTTTTTTTTTTTTGACAGGCGATAAGGGATTTCCAGGGTCACCTGGACGTCAAGGCTTTCCTGGATTACCTGGTGTTGCAGACCAAGCAAAAGGTCTTCCTGGCCAGCCTGGGCTCCCAGGTATTCCTGGCTCCTTTGGCTTCTCTGGTCCCAAAGGTTCACCTGGAGTTATGGGCTTCCCTGGCTCACCAGGCCTGAGTGTAAGTATCGTGTTTTCAGGCCACAAGTACAGTATAAGTATGTATAAAATTTACTAATACAGTTATCAGCAAAGGGTCTAATATGGTCTCATACTTGCACTTGTCAAAATGTGTTATGCACAGAAATATACATCGTCTCTTACTTTTCTTGTTGTTCTCCATTGCAGGGTGATGATGGTGTACCTGGGGTTCCAGGGTTCCCAGGCACTCCAGGACAATCTGGTGGCAAAGGTGAGATCTCTGTGATTCTGTCAATGCCAAGTATAATAATAATAATAATAATAATAATAATAGGGTCATTCCGTGTCGAATCAACCAAATTTCAAAAACTTTCCCGGCTCAAATTTTTGATTTGGCTAATATTTTTTCTGAAGAAAGATAGACATGTATAGTGATGAGAGCCAAAATATTAAATGTCATGGATAAATATTTACTGAGTAATGCACTATTTTGTAGAAGGGGGTCAAAATGGCAATTTTCACCTGAGATTCAGAGCCAAATTACAGGGGGTTAAAAATGACTTCAGAAAGATGGCATCATCATAATGTTATTTTTTACACAGACATTGGTAGGTCTGTTAGTGAAATCTGTTGACTTTAGCAATCTTTGTTGCATTATGTGCCAATAGTGACCATTCAAAAATGGGGAAACGGCACTTTTCTCAGCAGTTTTTTTCCAAAGTTTGCATGCCTGTAACTCAAGAAGTATTAAAGATATCTTAAAACCCTTTTAGATATTGGGTCTGAACAAACTTTCTTTTTTCCATCTTTATTTTTAAGGCCCTATATGGTTCGGTTCCAGAGATATTGGAATTTTAATATGGCTCCAGGTGTAAATCGTTAAAATGTACACATTTTCAGGGGTCAAAAACCAAATGTGTGTCGGTTTGCAAAGATAATGATATTTCTTTTCTTTTAAAGAGGAATGTCTGAAGAACAAATAATGTTGAAACTAGAGATGTGTCTTTTTTCCTTTTGTCAGGACAACTGCATTTAACATACCTGTCTGAGTGCCATAAATATTCTTTTTCCAAAGTTTGCATGCCTATAACTCAAGAAGTATTAAAGATATTGCAATATGATTATAGATTCTAGTTGTTAATAAACTTTTCTTTAGGAATCTTAAATTTCAAGGCCCTACATCATTCAGACCCAGAGATATGAGGATCTCAATGAGGCTCCATGTCCAGATTGTTTAATATTACCCATTTTCAGTGGTCGAAAACCAGATTTGGTCACTTTGTATGCAGCTGATACTGATAGTTTTATTTAAAGTACATTGTCTGAAGAAATAATGTTAAAATTAGAAATGTATCTTGTTTCCCTCTATCAAAACAATTGCATAGCTGTTTGAGTGTCATAAATAATCTTTCTCCAAAATTTGTATGCCTGTAACTCAAGAAGTATTAAGTTATCCTAATATGTTTTTAGATTCTGGTTCCTAAGAAACTTTTCTTTTGGAATCTTCATTTTTAACGCCCTGTATTGTTTAATCCCAGAGATAGCGAGATGTCAGTGCATCTCCATGTCCAGAATTAGTATCCTACCCATTTTCAATGGTCAAAAACCAAATGTGGTTTTGTGTTTATCTAGTCATCACTGTTGACAATGCAAATATGCAAATAATAACATTAACCCAGGGATTAGGATTTTACAGTGTGACACGTCAGATTATGAATGACCAGGATCAACTGTTAACTCTAGGTATAATATGAACAATATGAAATGTAAAATAAGATTACTCAGGATCCCATTTACCTGAGGTTCAGAATTACCCAGTGTTAATTATTTCAAATGTGAGAGACCTGAAATGTTTGAGGTACTATCAGTGATTCTGCCAAATATGCCCTTTAGCAGTAAATACTAATTGATCTATGACTATGCTTCATAGTTTATTACCAGACAACAAGAAAAAGAAATTCTAATAATCCAGGTGAGGTAAATCTTGGTTTATTGATGTAAATACAATGTGTGGAGAAAGTAACCACACTTCCCTATGTGGCGTGGGATTTGTTTCAAACATGTAACAATACTGTATATTTAAACTCTTGGTAGCTGCAGAAGCTGTTAAAATGAACAAAATCCCTTCTTCCAAATATCAATGAAACTGATTCAAATATAAAATCTTATGAGTAGACTACAGAGAGCAAGGTAATGTGCCTCAACTTGACAATATCAGTGCACTTTTAGCACTCAGACAGGTTTTTCTATGCAAATGTTTTGACAGGGAAACAAGATACAATCCTAATTTAAACAGTATTTCTTCTTTATACATTGTTCTTTAAATAAAACAAGTATAAGCTGATTACAAAGTGACTAACATTTGGTTTTAAACCACTGAAAATGGGTAATATTCAACAATCTGGACATGGATCCTCATTGATATCCTCATACTGTATCTCTGGGTCTGAATGATATAGCGCCTTGAAAATTAAGATTCCAAAAGAAAAGTTTATTAACAACTAGAATCTAAAATCATATTGCAATATCTTTAATACTTCTTGAGTTATATGCACTCAAACTTTGGAAAAAGAATATGTATGGCGCTCAGACAGGCATGTTAAATGCAGTTGTCCTGACAGAAGGGAAAAAAAAGAAACATCTCTAGTTTCAACATTATTTGATCTTCAGACATTCCTCTTTAAAAGAAAAGAAATATCATATCTTTGCAAACTGACCCACATTTGGTTTTTGACCCCTGAAAATGTGTACATTTTATTTATTTAATCCTGGAGCCATATTAAAATTCCAATATCTCTGGAACCGAAACATATAGGGCCTTAAAATAAAGATGGCAAAAGGAAAATTTGTTAAGACCCAATATCTAAAAGGACATTCAGATATCTTTAATACTTCTTGAGTTACAGGCATGCAAACTTTGGAGAATAAACTTGAAAAGTGCTGTTTCCCCATTTTAGAATGGTCACCATTGGCACATATTGCAACAAAGATTGCTAAAGTCAACAGATTTTACTAACAGACCTACCAATATCTGTGTTAAATTAACATTATGATGCTGCCATCTTTCTGAAGTCATTTTTGCATCCCTGTAATTTGACTCTGAATCTCAGGTGAAAATTGCCATTTTGACCCCCCTCTACAAAATAGTGCATTTCTCAGTAAATATTTATCCATGACATTTAATATTTTGGCTCTCATCACTATACATGTCTATCTTTCTTCAGAAAAAAATATTCAATTAGCAAAATCAAAAATTTGAGCCGGGGACCTCTGGTCGAGTTGACACGGAATGACCCAATAATGTATCTTATTTCTGACCTACAATACGTATGGCAAATGCGAGTAGTTGAATAGTAGTCTGATGGCTGTAAACATTGTCTTTAAGGTGAGAAAGGTGATTCATATGAATTACCTGGACCCCCTGGACCAAAGGGTGTGATTGGAAATCCTGGATTCACAGGTTAGAAAGACATTTTCTCAGGTTCTTAGTAAATGTATATGGTTTATAAACTCTTCTATTTTTTGTGCTATATTTTATTTTAATAATGTAAATTCCAGTCTGATTTCTTAAGTAGATTTTTGTCCTTTACCTTTCATAACTAGGTGGTCCAGGACTTCCTGGTGAACCAGGTGATCCTGGTTTCCCAGGAATATTGGGATTTCAAGGCCAGAAAGGTTTTCCTGGAGAGCCAGGAGCACCTGGCTTTGGTGGTACGTGGAAGTTTGGATCCACACTTTTAATGCTGTTGAAATTATTTAAGCTTTTACATCAGCAGCTTCCCTAATTTTATTTTTATTGTTGTATTTATTTATAGGCTCACCAGGCCTCCCAGGCATTAGGGGTCTCCCTGGTTATCCGGGACAGAAGGGGCGTGATGGAGATTCAGGCCGTCCTGGAGCTCCAGGTTCACCAGGAGAGAAAGGTTAAACAAGAACTTGTACAATATTGCTAAAAACTAGTGATCGACCGATATTGATTTTTTTTAGAACCGATACCGATACCAATTATTTGCATGTTTATGTGCCCAATAACCGATATGCAGAACCGATATTTATTTACTGTTATAAAATACT